>QZGG01001313.1:0-68774 GCA_006409495.1 Sedum album | reverse complement strand
TAATTATTTTGATTCGTTGTAAATCATCGAATATTGATCCCTTCAAAAATACAGAAATGCACATTTAATTCCTACCATTACAAATTCTCGACAATGGGCTTAAATGGGCCGGCCCAGTTCTACAGGCCCAATTGCAAACCACATCTTCCTACAATAATAACAAACAAAACAACAACATTACATTGCTCAATGTCAAGGATAGAATAGCTTAGTAAAAAGTAGTTCATTCCAAGTATCTTGCAATCCAGGCAAGCAGTAATGCACACAATCTGCATAGCTAACCGGGTTCGCAAGCTGTTCCGGAGTCAGCGGCGTCCACTGTTTCTTATATATCGACGTGTGAGCATCCTTACGGTAACTCGAGAGTTGTGTTATGTTAAGTAATGTAACAGGTACATCAGACTTTCGAAACACATCTTTAACTACTTGCATTATGCTTTTACGACAGTCTGATCCCCAATATGTTTGGTTACTGATCATCTCCGTCTCATTGTAGCAGTTTCCCCCTGCCTTGCCTCCCCAATCCGTGCTCCTATACGCAAACAAATCTTCAAGTTACGGAAAAAGTACCATGTTTTGATCGAAATGGCGAAGGGGTTATAAAAAAAATCAGAAAATTAAGTAAGAAAGTTCTCAAGGCTATACTGGAATACTTACTTCCCATGACTTGGTGACATGCTAGTGAAAAAAACCCGGGTTTTCTTCCTATCCATGTTTTTCTTACCCATCTCAACATACTTTTGATACCCAAAGCGTAGGCCTCCTCAGTTGTCAAGTTTACAACTTGTTTTACTTCATTTTCGAACGATCCGGATTGTCTGTTGAAGTTAATGTTCAGATGCATCAGTTATGTCCGGTCCCATTTCTTGGTCTACTAAGTTTGAGGAATATTATTGCACTTTTAAGAAAATGGGACTTACAATACTTTCATATGTAACCCTGTCATCCACCAAAGGTAAGTGTTGAAAACCATTATGTCTACTCCTTTCCAATGCTTCCCATGCTTGTTTATGGAACCTTTTCTAACCATTCTTTCAGATATTCTATGGTTCGCTGCGTCATCCGAGTTGGATTCGAGCAAAAATGGTGCCCAATAGAACTCTATAGTTGCATTGTAGCTCTACATGAAGCCAAGGTTAAGTGTTACAAGTGTGAAGAACTTTTTAAGTACTTTTGAGGTGTGCATCACTGAAGAAGAAAAATTTACCTTGGCTCTGAAAATATTAAAAGAGCCATTAGTTTCCATGGACTTTTCGCCTTTAGGAATGACAGATTGGAGAAGGCAAACTAGTGAAATTGTCGGTTCAGTGAGTCCCGACGAACATCATTCTCTTGTCTCGAAGCGTTTCCAGCATTAATGTCGCGTTGAAGCTAAGTATTGATCATTATGAAAGTACAAGATGAGCTCAAATAAGTCATGAACTGAAGCAGAACGATGAGTACATGTTACTATTTTGTATACCTTGGGAGATTGCACTCATTAGGCTGCCATCTCCAAAATTGATAATCTTTATCCGGCCTACCCTGAGCTTGGCACGTAAGCTGCGGTTGAATGTACGGACACTCATACTCCTCGTAAAGTGGTCTGTTCACCTCATCCCTGACCCATTTTCCACTAAAAACATCACAGCTATTCTTAGTCTCCCTCAATGCAAATGGTAACTTTTCATGCTTGATCTCTGGCATTAGCTCCTCCAGTTGGATATCCTCAGTGATCAAGCATCGAGAGTTCTGACTGTAGAGGATGGAAACAAAGAAGATGAAAAGAAGGAGAGTTATGAGGTATGGTGATACATATGTCTGCTTTTTGGAAATGGAGGAAGGAGACAGTGCAGCTGCTGCTTTCATTTGCTTCTCCTTCATCCTTTGTTTTCCCTTTGTGTGGAAATGAAGTGAGGTTTGTATAGTGGTGGAAAGTATGGTGAGACACTTCACACTCGTGTGGTTTGGACTAAACTAAATCAAGAAATTATTATCATTTATGATTCATGTTTTGTTTTAATCAGTATGTGTTTAGAAAATAATAGCACAAAGAGTAGCAGCGGTCTAATGATCAGCCACCGCCTCGAGTCTGGGTTTGTCCAAGAGTTATTTCTAATAAATATTTCCTACTATTTTTGTATTTTGGTAGAAAAAATCTAAGTTGGTGAAAACCTATTTGAAAGTATACTAAAAAGGGTTTCAAAATGTAAGAAGAAAGTGCTAGCAAGTTCACATGCTTGTGCAAGAAACAAAGCATAGCTTCTTACCCATTCTATTGTCACTTGGCTTCTAAGCTAAGTGTACGAGAAGGACCATGATCATTCCCACCACAACTTCACTTCCAAAACACAATGATATACTCATTTCATTACAGATCTACATCGAAATACATGTATATTATCCTGAACGACGATCTTTTATTTGACCCATCGAACGTCAATATTCGAAGTTTTAAGTATAATAAATGATTTATGTCGGTATGGTACGGAAAAAATAATAATATGAAGGAAGCCATAGAGAGTAGACTAATGTACTAGTATTTCTATATTGGTGTAAGTTGGTATTTAGGTGTGGAGTGAGTAAGATTTGGTGAAGTTTCAGCTTCAAATGTTTGGTGCCATGTAACCTGATCACTTGTGACTTTCTTTGAACATAGAAAAAACCCAAGTAAGCAGGGATGGTCTTAAGCCAGCTCTCTCTTGGCAATAGTGACTGTTCAACTAAAACGTTTATTTAACTACTAATCAACAAACATTGGTGACTAAAAGGTTATAGTGTTCTTTAAAAACATTGCTGTTTTAGAACTAGAGAGAATCTTTGCTAGGTCAAGATTAGTTAGTGGAATTAACGTAAGCAGATTTTAGATGCTTATACAGAAATTCATGTTAATGATCATGTACAGAGTCACCATTTCCAGAAAGCAATTATTGATATAGAGAGTATTAAATATTTATTTTAAGTTTAAACACCTTAATGATTAAGTCGATATGTCCGAGTGGTTAAGGAGACAGACTCGAAATCTGTTGGGCTTTGCCTGCGCAGGTTCGAATCCTGCTGTCGACGATTTGTTTTTAACTGGAATATAATCTTTCATCCTGTGAACGACACCGTTTGATTAATCTAGCCTTAAGAAAGCTGTAATTATCCTCTGCATCGCGTGCACGATAAGTAACTGTATACAAGAGAGTTGTTGTTATCCTCTGCATTGCGAGCACGATTAGCAACCGTGCGGTTTAGTCTTGTAGAAGAAGATGGCCAACTCGCTAAACAAGGGCATACTATTAACGCAGTCGAGTCTGAAAGCCCTACTTAAACCAATTACTTGTGCTGAGGAGGTTCCAGTTTGCGTGCAAGGGACCAGGACAATGGAGTCCATCTGGGTTTGCATGCCAAGTGATGGGGGCAATTAGTAGTATGAGAGGGTCTCTCTCTCCTCAATAAATCTCCAGCTTCTTTCTAGCACTTCTCCGTGGGTTTTGGTTGTTGGAGGTGGAGAGGGGGTGTCTCCACCCTTCTCCACCTCTTATCGAATTCTGATAGTCACTGTGAGGCGGTACCGATGATGATATGTAGGGTTTTATGGCTTTGCATGTCCAAATTGGGGTTGTGATCGGAGATCAAATTGCGGTTCGTTGTCCAGTGGAGGCCGCTGCATGTATTCTAGATGCTGGGTGATGGGTCGGGGATGGATCTTAGCGATTTGGAGCATGGATGGTTGGCGGAAGGTCCGGTTGGTGTTGGCGATGGGTGATGGATGATGCATGTGCTGACGGGTTCTGATCTGCCAGCATAGGTGTTGGGAGGGGGTCCGTCAGTTGATGGCAGAGGGGTTTTGAGGATGGATGGTGCATGTATCAGATGGAGTTGTGGTGGTTGTGCATGCATCATATGGGGTTGTGGTGGCAGTGCAGGTTATGGGGTTGTGGTGGCTGTGCATGTTTTGGTTATGCAGGAGGTGTTGGCTGTCGGATAGGTGGAGGGATGGCTTCTGACCGTGTTGCTCAGCTCCAAATTGTGACGGTTTATTTCGATTTATTGTTCGGTGTCTTTGCATATGTGTAATGTATTGTATAGGTTCGTTTTTAGGTTAAATAAGGACTGTGAGCCATGAATAAGGCCTATGAGCCAATAGTTTGTATATGTTTTCTCCTTGGGAGGGAGTAGTTTTCTGCCGCTATGACGGTAGTATTTTTCTATTTTTGAGTTTCCTCTTGCGTAATAGACATGTTTTGTTGAAAAGCTGAGGATTGATTAAGGATCAAAAATGGTGTCTTCCATCACTTATAAATGTTGGTTTTCCAGCCATTGCTACTAATATTCAGAATCTTATCTTGCCTCTCCATCCTGCGGAAGATACGCTTGCTTGGGAATTTTTTAGAGATGGAAATTTTGCTTTCTCCTTTGAATTACTAAAATATATCCTATGAATTTCATTTAGCACGGGTGTCTGTTGACACCACTGGGGTTGGGCTTACATTTGATGTATAAGGCATATACATTAATTATATGCGTAGCAATGATCACCCAAATATGAATGAAATGCATGTATACTTTTATCAAAAAAAAAATTAGTAGTACGAGAGGTGATGTTAATGTGTTGATCTTTATAGGTGTTCAGAAAGCCGTGGCAGATGGAATGAAGCTATACATATCAGAGAGAATATTACAACAATATTGACACCGGGCTTCTGTCATATAACACTCCAGGTCTTATCCACAACAATATCAAAGTGGTAAATTCACATTTTTGGAATCGGTAAAACAATTTATATATATAGGGGAAGTATCATGTGGAACCCCACTTTCCATGGATCCATGGATCCCTCTTCATCACCATCCTCTTCATCACCATCGATTGCATTTTTTGTGTGCACCAGATTGTGCCACGTGTTTGCATTTTTGAAATGCACACGTGAAATGCACATGACAAATGCACACATGAGTTGCACATGCTCATTAATGCGCTGGCACAATCTGGTGCGTCCAAAATACAAACAGTAAATGCAATCAACGGATGCAAAGAGGGATCCATGGATCCATGAAAAGGTGGGGGTTCCACATGATATTTTTCCTATATATATATCCGAAACATGTTCAAAGCCAAAGGGGAAAATAAAAATGATGTCTCCTGTCAAATTGAATGATCAATCTCAAGTCAAAAAGTTATCTACCACTCTAAAATGTAAATTCTCAAATGCTACAAGAAGTCATCAGTCCTCTGGAACAAATGCCTGACATGAAATTACAGAACCCAATACACACCACCTTACCATAACTTGCCGATTAAGGTTGTAGGAACATCAATGCATACAGCTGGCTCATTCTCTTCATCTACACCAGCAAGAGTAGCTAGACTACTACTCCTGTTTGCTGATGTGAAATTAGTAGCCACCCATTGATGGCATCCCAAACGGAGGCATAGGCGGCATCCCCATTGGGGGAGGCCCCCCATATCCTCCCATCCCAGGTGGTGGGCCATAACCTCCTCCGCCCATGCCGGGCATAGGAGGTGCCGGTAGAGCAAGTGGTAGTAATTGAGCATACATATTCTGCAAAAAAAGAGGTTATGTATACATCCAGCATGATGCAAAGAACAAATGTGATCTCTGTTCAGTTACCTGCTGCGCAATCACTTCCTTCTCTTCTTGTTCTTTAGCCTTAACTTCCTTTTGGGACTCTATCTTATCTTTCACAAGCTCGTCAACTTTGCCAGTGTACTCACGGATAAACTGCAAGACATTAAATTGTAGAACATATTAGTGGACAGTATTAGTACAGGACTGAACTTAGCGCTGCGACACAATAAACTGAGCTGTAATGAACAAACAAAGGTTGAGAAACTAGCCTGTAACAAGTATGGGAAAGCAAAATCTATCATGTTATTTGTCCAAGCAAGTTCCAATGCAACATCGGGGCGGATTACATCATAGCAAACAAAGAGACAAGACGCGAAGCATTCCTTCTTTCCCTGCATTGCATACATAAACATAGGGCGTGAGCATCATGGTGGAAGTGGTACACAGAACTATATGTGCAAAAACTCATTTGCAAATTGCTCTCTAGAGAAGTTTCAATGCAGTCTATGTATCGAAAAGCATATGGCATCCAATTATAATACAATATTGAAAAAATCATGGAAACTGGCCCTGAAACACATAAGTTGGGCGCATTTTTGCTTTTATTTTCGTCATTGTTGTAATTCATCAGAAAAACTCCCACGCATACCTGCTCAATAAAATAAACAAGCAACTCTTCCGCCAGTTCACGATCGCCAGACTGTGAGCATGTCTCCATTGCATCTTTGTAATGATTGTCTTTCTTGGACAAAGCAATAGATTGCTTCCACCTACCAGCTTTCTTGTAAATGTAAGCTGCGACACGTCTCATTTCAAGGAGCTCATGTTTCTCAATCTGTTGAAATGAATGAACATTTAGGAAGGTGACATCTGATGACAGTAATTGTGCATATCCAAAAGAAGTCATAACTAACCTTTTGTGCAAGTCCAATCTGATCAAAGTTATCATGCATATCGATTGATTCACGCAATCTCTCATAGTCCTCCTCTTCAACGTATATCTCATTCAATGCATCATTCACAGCCCAAACATTGTTGCTTTGAACAGCTACCATATAAGGCTTGATAAGAAGCAAGTGACCAGCCTGAAACCAAATAAGGCAACTCTTTATTAAAACAGAAACATTGGCTCGATGCTATCAAAAAAGTGCAATACTTGATAAAAGCTCATACCTTCCGCATTATGTCAACAACACGTGTGTGATCAAGACGAAGAGCGAGAACATTAAGGACGTCATTAATTAAATCAGGATGTTCTTGCAAATAAAAGTGAACGGTCTTGTAATAGAGTTCCACATTAGCAACTTTGGCAATGACATCTTTGAACTGCATGTGATCCCAGGCTTCGGGGGAGTGATTCATGATAGTTGTAGCAGCATTGTCAAATTCATCATATTGAATGTATAAATATGTCAACTCTTTCCAATGTTGTTGTTCATCACAAGCTCTTATCAGCTTTGGAATGTTAAGACGAGTAGAAAACAATTTAATGTGCTCCATAAGCTTTTCAGGCCGGTATCTAGCATATAAAACACCCAACTCTGTGAAAATACCCATATGAGCTCGTTCCAGTCCTAAACCACTCTCCATCAGAGATATGAGTTCATTGAAGCAACCCCTATTTTGATAGAATTCACTAACCTCTTCCAAGTCATCCACCTAGATCAACATGCCACAATCCGTGAGAATGTTAGCAGACTAACAGACTTGAAGTGTCAGATAAACACCAGAGGAAAGAGTATAAAAAACTACTCTACACTTACCTGAACAATGATATTAAGCCCACAGATCTGAGCCAAGCGGAACTCTTCAGCATCAACACAAGCAAAGCAAACTTCCTTCCAAGTCTTTGCACTATTGGCTTTCCGTGCAGCATCAACTGCACTTTGGAATTGCCTCAACTTGACTAGAGTGACAGCTAGCTTACCCCAGTTTGATATGAACTGAAAGATTATCTTGGCAGCCTCATAAAGAGCTTCATCATAAAGACGATCACCAACATTTGGCAGATTAGCAACATTTGGCATCAGAATAAATTCTTCAATCTCGCCAAGCCTATCAGTCTTTGCATATGCATATATAAGCTCACTGTCCACTTTAGGCTCAGTTGTCTTCTGTTTCACCATCAGTAGATACTTCACCAGGTCATCATAGACATTTGCATCCTCAGCCGCACGAATAACCTCAAGAAAATGAGTGGCATCTTCAGCTCTGATAAATGACTCAATAGCTTCACTTACAAAACCTTCCCTGAGTTGAGCTTTAGCCACCTGGCTCCAAACAGCATCTTCTTCGACACGGAATGCAAACTCTACAGCACGATCAATACTTTGAATATTGTCCAATAGCACATTGACAGCCTGAACATTCAAGTTGAACTTCTTAAATATTGCAAATGCTTCTTCGAATAGTTGTGCTTCGACGGCCACTTCACCAACACCAACTGCAGGTCCATCAAAGTTATCTAGCCTGTTGATATAATCCATAACTCTTGATGGATCTGCCTTAAGCTGTTAAGATAAGTAGGTTCTGCAAGTTAAAGTTTCCACTAAACGCCGAGTTCTGGAGAACAATCTTTTCTAAAAGCTCGATGAGCTCATGAGGTAGGTCAGCAGTCATAAAAGCTTTAACTGCTGCAGACACTTGCTCTGGGCTCTTGCTCTCAGGTAATGCTGTCGATACAACTTGATCAATGAGCTGTCGTCTAAACTCATTTTCAGGGTCAAGAACCTTTCCCCAAAGATCCCCATCCATCCTTTCAACTACATATCTGAAAGAAGCACAAAACTGTAATTTATCGTTGACATATGTGATAGAACTTATTTAAAAATAATAAAGATATATAAACTAACCGGGCCTGAAGTTTGAATAACGAGTTTTTATTGGTAACGTTGACAAGCTCATCATCACATTGTCCTCTACGGTATGCAACAACTGCCAAGGTGGGATCCCGCTTCTCACAATATTTCCCAACCACACGAGAATCATAATAGGGGTTTGTTGTGAGAAAATGCTCTGGATTGTTGTTGCTCTCAATAATGATTTTTCCCAACGCATTGTGAACATGGACATCTTGGCTTCCCTCACTCACGAGATGCTCTAAGAACTGTGTAAGTAACCGTAAACGGTTTCTGAAACAAAGAAAGAAGGAAAGATAAACATTGAGTAGCAGAATTTTTAAGGGAATCATATTTAGAGTTAATGATTATACCTCTTCTCACACTCTTCCACCAAAGGCTCAACAGGAAGCAAGGAGCGGACCGATAATATAAGGCCCTTGATGAAATCTTCAGGACATTCGTCATCAAGAAGTTGCCCAACAACTAACGGGGCATTACCAGGATTCACCTACGCCATAAGCAGGAAAGGAGGACTTTAGCAAGTTTCGAAAGTAAGGGCAAGAAAAATCAAATAATGGTAACCATATAATGAAAAATGTGTGTTTGTTTCATATTTAGATGATACATCTTTTTTTGGGTGAATAGTGGAACATATAATTCAAATGAATGAATATGTGTTAGCATCCATGCCAGCCCGTGTCAGTGCAACCAAACAACGCACTGTCTCATGAACAAATCAACACATTATGGATATACTGGCAAGCACAAGTGGAGAAAGCGCAATCATGTAGGCGCATTAGCAATCATGTAGGCGATTAGCAATCATGAACTTCAGAACTTACTGCAACCTATCAACCCAACTCCATAAAATAATTCTTACCTTTTGAACATATCCCTCAATATAGCGCAGCATATTGTTTGTGTACAAATAGTGAGTGAGATCTGGAACAAAACCAAAACGATCGCACACATTGATTAAAGGACGAGCATCTGGAAGTTTAGCTTCCATCAAGAAGTTCTTAGTCTTCTCTGCATCATAGAAGTTTGATTCTCTAGTAACACGTTCAACCTCCTTTATTTGACCGGTTCTAGCAGCTGCCTCAATGTACTTAAAGTGAATATCAGGGTCTTCACTGTTTGTGTGCAATAATAATCTCAATCAGATGACAATAAGTAAACCCACAACTCGAACTAGTTACCTCAAAATGTTTATAAGTTACCTGGAACTAAGATACGACCCTAGGAAGAAGTACAGTCCTTCATAAGATTTGAATTGCTCAAAGAGTTTGATGCATGCATCAACTCCCAACTGCTCGCAGTATTCTTTAGCTACCTTTGGTAGTTAAAGCCAAACTAATATCAATGCAAAAGGACTAAGATAATCGTTACGTTCTGGGGTTTAGGAAATAAACCATACCTGAACGATGATCTGAAGGTTGCCCCTTAAGTTTACAAGCAATAGGTCTTTCATGCACTCTAATGCCCACTCCCTGGACAGTGTCCCGAAAAATTCGACAAGCGCCTGCAATTATTATATCTAGTGAGATAGAGTTGATTAGCTAATAAGATTAGGAGGCTGCCCAATTATTGGATGAAATAACCTGTGGCTCAATTGCATGGGTATTCACAATGATACGCTTGATATCAGGTAATTCACTGTAATGCTGCATTGCGTAGTAAACAAACGGGTCAGTCCTTCACGAGAAGGAGAGGCAGTGAATCTTACAAACATAAGAACAAAAAGAATTTCAATTACTTGAAGAGCACGAATATATAGACCAGCTTTCTCGCACAGTTGAGCAATCCGAGGTCTATCATAGTGGCTGAACATGCCATTAGCTAGTATTGCATCGGCTACATTGGGATATGTGACCAAATTGATTTCTAACACCTACAAACAAATAAAAGCACCATCACTTTCATGTTGATTCATTTAATAATGTAAGCAATTGAAGCTATGGAATATGATACGGACAGCATACCTTAGTTTGAAGGAACCCGTGCTCAGGTAAGTTCGGCTTCAACACGTCTAACAAGAATGCTGTTGCTTCACGTATCAAATTTCTCTGTTGATGGAAAAACAAAAAAAGTTACATAGCTATTGACAATTCTAGTAAAAGGATGTGTGTCTGCGTCTCTGTGTTTCATGAATACACAGGTGGCAGGTCAGCAGCTCATTGAGATATGGGACGCCTATGGGAATAGTAAATGATCACCAAACCTGAAGAAAGAGATCTGTTATTGTGTTGTAATCAACGGGACAGCCTCCTTCCATTTGTGACATCATAAGAGCAAAGTTGACAGCACCCTGCAATAAAATAAGAAATATGGGATGAACTAAAATAATGAAATGTAGATAAATTACATTTAAATTTATTTCAGTTCAGAATATCTAAGCAACATCATCAAAAAAATGCCATATATCTCAAACAGAATTTTCTAGTTACCGCAGAGAGTTAATACAACATTATAACAATGGTATCAAATGTAGTACATAGTCCAAAAGTAAAATAAATTGCGCGCGTTTTAAATAATTAATAACAAACTACAAGTTGATCGGAATAACTAACCTGAGGATCTGATCGTAGAATTGTTTGCAGAAGAAATAGATAGTCGGGTGTATATCCAACCTGTAAGGTGAATTGTTCTAAATAAGGCTACACAGATATGTGTATACAAGAGCAGAACTTGAATATCGGAAATGGTGTTGTGCATTAATATGACTCCGGTCAAGTGTATATCCTACCTGCTTAGAGTATATTAATATCTTGTCGAATTCTCTCCGCTCTGCAAAAGCAGCAACGACTTTGGGAGTTGCTCGAGCTTTAATATATATTTTGAGTGCCAAATCATTATCCACAGTCTGAGGAACAAGCAAACAAGAATTAAAACAAAAACATGCGAACAGACATATAATTGATAAGCAGCACTACTTGATGAAAAAGCGAAGGCCGGGAGTATAACCTTTACGAGATCTCCAAGCTCCTCGCTGCATTCTAATTTGTCCTCGCCAACCAGTTCTCAAGCAGATTTTTCTTATTCTGGTTCACAACAAGGCGTGACAGTTCCAAGGACTCGAATGCGTTAAGTTTCCCTTTCGTTAGTAGAGTTCCAAAATATTGCAACAAAGGTGGTGTCTGACCAGCTTGCACAGGAACACTCTACAATACAGACGAATAAACCATCAGAGAAATGTCTCTCAAGGCTTACAAATATACAGCGATTATTCATTATTTTGCTCAGGGAAAACTGTTAAATGCAAATACTATAGACAGAGGTGCCCTGTGTAGATGATGACCTGAAACTTGGCGACAGTGTCAGGGGTACGAAGAATTCCTTGGGGAGACTCTGCTGCAAGCTCAGCTGCCTCTTTATACTTAGTCTGAGCAAACAACTCTTGAAACCGTTGAACAACCTAATGTAAGGTAACACCCGGTGAAAATAAATACAAAAGAAAGTCCACAATATGTATGTTCGCTGTACAGACGCTAAATATGGTTCTTTCATAGTAGTATGCAAGGTATAAAATGGGTTTTGATTGATAGATAATGATCTTACAAGGTTTTCTGCACCAGGTAGATTCCCCCTTTTAGCAAGGTTTACAGCTAATTCCAGGTTGTTCAGCTGTACAAGCCATTAATATATTAATATACACTACAAAATATTAGTGTAAAACTAGATAGGAATGGTCGGGCAACAGATGCAAGTACCTGGCCACTGATGAATGGAATGATCGTGGCTTCATTCACAGTAGCAAGTAAAACTTGACCTCGTCGATTTACAGCATAAAACCCTCCAACAGATGACGCCTCTGCTGTCAAGAAAATTGGATCTGGACTTATTCTGTTCCTGTATACTGCAGTAGCTGTCTCTAGATCATAGACAAAGAGCAGTCCGAGTTTCGTTATCACATATATCAAGCCATATTTGTGAGATATCTGAAATGAACACATTTTCAGTCAAATCAGTCACACTTTTAATCATACAAATCAATCTAGGAGAATGGAGCAATAAAAAGCTGGCCGATGGCACCATCGGTACCTGCATTGCAACTGGAAAATCATCGGCAAAATCAGGAGGGAAAAAAAGATCAGCTTGCTTCTTGGTGAAAGATGGCTTGCCTGCAAGAGAAAACACATTATGTAAATAGATATCATGAGTGAATTTGACAAAAACGTTACGCTCAAACTGAGTTGACCTGGCCTCAATTTAAACTAACTTAGTAAAACATCACAACTGACCTGACCAATTTAAAAATATATATAAATGAATTGAAAAATGCTTTTTTACATACGAAGAACCCTGATTTCATCGTCAAATCGGTGAGAAAATGCAGTAGGTTTACACATATTTGTATGGATAATTATTAACGCAAATCAGAGTCATTAAAACTAAAAGAGTAGAAAGATAATGCAATTCAAAAACGTAACCTGGCTGGGCGCCAAGCTCAATAACATGAAGCTTAGATACAATTTGTCCGGCATTGGAAGATTTTGTAGCAAAGGAGATGAGGGTGGAAGGCTTATCATTCCCAGGAACCTGTTAACTCACAATAGATACGCGGTCATATGGTGAAAGCTATACATAACACTATAAATCAATACCAGCAATACATGTCGAACAAAAGTCCTGACTTAGTACCTTAAATGTGGCAAATGCTGCTGCATGTGCCTCAAGAGCTTGACTGCGCTTTTGTTCCACAGAAAATAGTTGCATGTTTCCTTTAACTAGCTGTGGCCTCTGCAATTATAAGCATGTGAAGGAGTTAGATATAATATGGGTTCATAAAATAATAAGAATTTTCTTCTTAACTGTTTAAATATATGTTTCGGTGTAAGGCATAGAACTACAAAAGATGACGTCAAATTAATGTGTGACCACAATGTATATATCAGAGTACTAAGTTAGGACTTTAGGTGACTAATCATATGCCATATTCTCATTTTGAAAATATTCAAACATTTTGAGAAACATAAATTCAAATCATAATATCTAACATTGCAATCTATTACCTCAGGGGCTCCAGGAGCTATTCCTATCAAGACCAGCCACTTTTCAGAAGGATCGCAACGGTAGTTAATAATCTGATTGTTAGCCAGATTGGCAGTCCTCTCGAACATCTTGGCAGGCTCAGATTCCCCTAAAGACGTAAAAGTTAACATCTATAAAACTTGTATATCATATTTTGAAAAGCCAATTATATTAAGCATGGGTAAGTGGTGATACCTTCAATTGACCAGTGATATACTGATGTTTGTGTGACAAGACCAAGCATTTTAGGTGTGATCCACTTCCAGAATACAACCTGCACGTACAATACAGGTACAGGTTGAGCTCTACTGACTTAACTAGAAATAATCGCCTTAAGAAATCTTATGTTCCGCTTATTTACTTGCTCAGGCATTTGATATGACTTCAGTTTAGCTTTTGCTTCAATGTTAAATATTTGCAGATGATCCTGAGTCGTTCCCGGCAGTTGAGCTTCAAAACATAACCGCTCATGAGAAAAAAACACACTCAAACAAAATATTTCATCTCACAGTGATGATCTCCCCATCAGGTACATCACAAGATACCTTTCAAAGCAAGTATTCTCGAATTAGGATTCATGAGAGCTGAATCAGCAGTAATCGGTCTCCTCAATGGCTGCATCGGCATACTCATATCAATAATCACAACACTGTTCTGCGGCGCAGTCTCCCTCACACAAATATATTTATCCGATTCCATAGTCACATGAGTAAACGTTATAAACTGCTGGTTTATCCCCACGCTCGGTAGCTGCAATCACATCACATAAACCAAATCAATGAAAACAGCATCACCGCCACACTCCTACCACTTCTCAAAAATCCACATCTCAGATCCATAGTTCAAATCAGTAAATCACACCTAACTAAATCACACAAGTTACGCAGCAGTATATAACTAGAAAACGATAATTAATGATCAGGACTGACCGTGAGGGCCTCCTTCATAGTGATCGGGGCGTTAGCAGCCGCCATGTCTGGTGGATCGGTTGCTCAAGAACGACCAGATCTGGATGAGTTACGATTCCAATCTGTGCGAAATCGAACACTTCGATTACAATCGGATCGATTCAAAGAGTAGAGAAATGAAGAGAGAGAAGGAGATTACCGTTCGGATCGGAGGAGCAATTTCTAGAGACGAAGCCGAGCCGAATGAACTAGTGCGAATCCTCCACGCTGTATGTGACTTTTTTTATTAATATTTGTTCGAGATTTTACGGAAATGGAAATTAGGTGTTCTGTGAAACGTCGTCGTTTCGAGAGACGGAATAGTTGTTAACTGTTGCAACTGTAAAGACGAGGTTTGGCTCAATTGCTACCTTTATGTGGTTCGAGCGTTACATCAATTTGATTCAATAACACAATTTTACATGTTGTGTATATAAAAGGGTAATCTCCATCGATTTGGTTTGCACAAGGAGTAGCGGCCTAGCGGTCAGCCACTCGGTCTCTGGTCTCAGAGGTCGGTGGTTCAAGCCCTCCTGTGTGCATATCCGCCTTGAGATAATTTTTTTTTTAAAAAAAAAAAAGAAAAAAAAAATGTAGCCAGAGACAGACACCAAAACAAACATAGTTATGTATCAAGGAATGGAGAGAATCCTTGTATGAAGCAGAAGCAGCTCATTCCATGTATCAGGTAATCCCGGAACACACCAATGAACCCTCTCGTACGCAACCATCTTAGGGATTTCCTTGTACTCTGTAGAGCCATGATCGAAAGATCCTTGTCTGTGGCAAAAACATTACAAAAATATATGCACTTATCAGCATTTGCTTAGTTACAAATTTATTTGAAAGTCACATTGCTTTATGTATACTCACAGAACTTTCATTTCTCGAGTAATCAACTTCCAGTCAATTAACGCCATGCTTTTCAATTGATTCGGGCATAATGATACAGTCCGTGACGCTGTGCAATCTGGGATCATCCAAATTTGACTCCACCAAAAATGGTGCTCATTAGGCAGTAGTACTCCACAGTCGCATTATAGTCCTGCAATGTACATTCCGTAAAATGCAACAGAACAATATTTACCAGTTGAATGACAATATCTATAATCTATACCAAAAAAAGCAAAACAGTAGGACACCATGGCCTAATGTTGGCACTTTCACGGATACAATAATATGACTTATCCCGCAAATTCAGATGGAAAAAACATGCTTTCGAGTTTATTTCGACAAGACTAACCTCGATAACAATTACGGACCGATGTCCAACCTTCTCCAATTGCTTTCTCCCCGGTGGTATGACTGATTGGACCAAGCAAACCATGGACTACCACTGATTTCGGTGCAACAAGTCCCCGACGAACATTAGTCTCTTGTTCTTCAATTTCTCCAACAACTTTGCGGCCTTAAACCTTCATTTCAAAATGCCAAAATGCTTCTAAATCATCATTTTCATCACAACTGGAACAACTGAATCCGAATTAATCCGCTTTAAGCAAGATCTGAAATTCCATGACTTAAAAAAAAGCTTACTTGAGAAGAGAGGAATCTCTAGGCTTCCATTTCCTATTCTGGTAAACAGAATCCTTCCTCCCATTCTTCATACGAGTCACTTGCTCAATCAAGAACTTGCACTCTTCCTATGCGTACAACGGATGATGCACTTCGTCATAAACCCATTCCCCATCAAGCAGATGACATTCAGCTCTAGGCAATCTAACATCAGAGCCATCATCATCATCATAAACCATTACATTTATAATCCTTTCTACAACTCAATCATAGCTTCTCGTGTAAGATTAAATCAACGTTTAATTATTTCATAAAAAATATATTAACACATAAAAATTATTCGTACTTGAACTATCGATCTCTGAGAACTATCGATCTCTGGGACTAAAGGTTGCAGAGATCGAATGACTAACCGTTATGCCGCTACTCCATGTGCCCCAACTGACTAACAATAGTAAAAGCAAAGTGTAAAACTCGGTTTGTTTTGTTTTCAGCTTTTAGTTCACAGTTAAATTAGATCAGAGAGACATGTAGACTGAAGAGAACATTTGGACAATTTAATCAGATTAATGCGATTTTATTTTAAAAAATAGTGAATAAAATCTTAACAATACATCTTGTATTTCCTTCTTTGTAAAAAATATTCCATATTAATTTCACATTTCATTTTCAATACAATTGTCAACCTCCGATAATTAAATGAATCGTGACAAGTACAGGCCACATGATTTATGGCGTTTGCCATTCAATATATAGGAACACAACAAATAAAGTATACCCGACACAACATGACCGATACAGCCCGTGCCCTATTTAAATATTAACGTGTAACCTTTTTTTCCCGATAGCGATTATAATTGGGTACAATTCATAAAGATCGTATACATAATATCTATTCTAATCATTTGAAACTCTAGCCACAGTGACGAAGAGCCTCCACGCATGGATGAAGGAAGGCAACAACACCCATAAGGGAGGAGCACATCTCACAAAATGTGAGAAATGATGCGTCCAGGGAGACCAAGACCACAACATATAACCTATGTAGGGTGCATCATTTACACCAAAATGAGATATTTTTAAGTATAAGCTACGTCCATATTGAATATACTTTTTATAAAATGACGTAGTTTAGCGCCGCTTTAAAATACTATCTTATTTAAATCATTTTAAGTAAATAAATATCGTAAGTGCTGCATAGACCCAATAATCATTTTGATCATGATAATTTTCCCATTTTAAATTACTATATTGTACTTTATCGAAGCATTAATTAACTTTCTAAGTTCATATGCTAATTACATGACCAACTCCATAGACAAAATCGTTGCAACATCATCAACTCCTTTGAACCGCAATTTACTCCATACCAAACCTAAAACGATACCGTATCAACCCTACTTGACGAAACAGCCCCGCCAACTACTCCTTGACTTCGCAGCGGATGGAACGAAGTAGAACAATATCATCACGAAATCACTTAAAGCATTCACACGTGGCGTTTCAAACCATCGACACGTGTACACTGACGTCATCATCGTCCCCACAGGATTTGAAATCCGGTGGAGACCTCGCCGAGCTCCTTGCTACTTTTTTCGGACCTCTAGCAGACATGCGCCGACGGAGCTCGTCGTTGGTTTCGCTTTTTAGAGAGAAGGTCGTCGGTGTCGGCAGCGGCGGTCAAGGTCGTAATAATCAAAGTCACGAGATCGAACACTGTTCAATTTCATCGATTCACGTGCCGATGCGTTTGATTCGATTGGATTGGAGTAGAAATTGGGTTGATTTGGTGAATCTGGAGGTATGGCGGCGGTTTCGGAAGTGGAGTGGTGTTGGAGTTTTGAGGAGAACGGATTAACTGAGGTGGAATCGGCTTTGAAGTTGGATTTGAAGGAGAAGAATGAAGAGGATGTGCTTGAGTTTGAGAGCTTTTTGTTCCCGATGCTTCCGCCTGTTAGGATCTCGATGAACGAGCCGCGTGGTGATGGTTTGGGATTTGATGTTGGTGAGTGTTCGTCTAGGTTGAAATCTGCTTCGGATGATGAGTTTGTGAGTCTGGATTCTTCTACAAGTAATGACTGCTCTTCAGGTTGTGCTTAAACTCAGTCATTACTTGACTTTCCATTGACTTAAATTGTTAGTGAGTAAGAATGGTGGGATTGTGTTTTTTCAGAATTTACGAACCCTTATGGGGTGCGGTCAGGAGAGGAGGTGGATTCAAGAGTGGATGTTGATTCTGAGTCTTCATCGGATAGGTTGTCGGCGTTTGATACTGCGCGTGATTACCATGACTTGGAGAGGAAAAATAGCCTGCAATGGTATGATGATAGAGATGAGAGTCATTTCATGACTCCCTGTTACAATGGGTCAGGGCCGTTAGGTGTTCCAACTGAAGATAAATTTATCATGACATCTGACAGTTCAAAGTTGCATTTAAACCCATATGTTTCATATTATGAAGTGGAACATGGTAAACTGTTGAAGTGTGATAATGAGGTCAACCCATTGCTTGTTGAAGTTAAGTCGGTTGAAGATGGTGATTGGGTTTTCCGTATGGATCGCAATCATTATGATGAAACATTCCATCTGGAGGATGACTTTTTCATAGGGGACTTTGATAAATCAGACCACCATTGTGAAGACAGCCTGAGATCTATTGTATTTGACAGAAAGAGTCCTTCACTGGGTGGCAGCCCGTCCCGTTGTCAGATTAATGAAACTGAACTACAAGATTTTGGGGAACTCGTGATAGATATATGTACTGATTCTGCCCACTTGCAGACAGATGTTAAGAGTCCATCACCAGTTAAAAGATCAACTGATCCTTTTGCTGATGAGATCAAAACTACTTGTAAAGATATCCAGACCACCAAATGTGACTTTGATTTTCATGAAAGTGCAAGCTTTGAAAGGGAAATTGATTCACAGGTTGTTGAGGAATCCAATGACTCTATGCTTCTTAACGAGGATGAGAATACTACCGCTAAAGAACATGTGCTGTATGATAATCTTGACGAAGAATATGAAGTATTCAACTTGAAGATCATACACAGGAAAAATAGGTCAGTGTGTAATGAACTAATGATGTAATTGTTTCCCATTTGCAATTTTCACTATATATGATACGATATTATGATGTAGGAAAGTCTGATTAGTTAGTGTACTCTAATTTATTTATGCAGGCTCATTATTTTGGTCAATAGTGGATGTTGATGTTATCAATTGTCTAACAAGTTACGACATGTTATGACACTTATAGGACTGGGTTTGAAGAGAATAAGGAATTCCCCATTGTTCTTAGCACAATGATAGCTGGGAGATATTATTTAACAGGATACCTTGGTTCTGCTGCATTTAGCAAAGTTGTTGAGGCACAGGATCTTTTCACTGGGTTGCATGTTTGTCTAAAGATTGTAAAGAACGACAAAGACTTCTTTGATCAAAGTTTGGATGAGATCAAACTTCTGAAGTATGTAAACAAACATGACCCTCGAGATGAACACCACCTTTTACGTTTATACGACTATTTTTATCACCAGGTATGCTGTTTACCATATTTTATTTTATTTAGATAACGGTTCTATATTTCAAAAATGTGTGGACCAAAGAGTAAAATACAGAAATATTTATTTGATAGTTAAATTGTCATTCCAAGCTTCAGATATAGAAACAATGAAGAAGCTGTGTGACCTACTTGATAAGTTAAGATTTGCCCGTAGTGCTGCTGCTGCATGCATCTCTGCTATTCTGCTAGTTACATGACTCCGGTACTTTGATAAAATTCAGGAGCATCTGTTTATAGTTTGCGAGCTTCTTCGAGCAAATCTTTATGAATTTCAGAAATTCAATAAGGAATCTGATGCAGATATTTATTTCACATTGCCGAGACTGCAGGTGTGTATTGCTGGCCCAATGGTAGTACTTTTGTTCCCTTGGCTCGTGTATTGAGGTTCCCCCTTTTCAGGTAATCGCCCGACAGTGTTTGGAGGCTTTGGAGTTCTTGCACCACTTAGGAATCATACACTGTGACTTGAAGCCTGAAAACATTCTGATCAAAAGTTACAGAAGATGCGAGATAAAAATAATTGATCTGGGAAGTAGCTGTTTTGTTTCAGACAACTTGTCCTTATACGTGCAGTCTCGATCCTACAGGGCACCTGAAGTGATCCTGGGCTGTCCATATGATCAGAAGATTGACATATGGTCATTAGGATGCATATTGGCTGAATTGTTCACTGGAGAAGTATGCCTGAATCTTATTGATTAGCTTCGAACTTAAATTCATGCTTACTTTTTTGTTGCGACCTCATGCCTTTGCTTTTATCTCAGGTTCTATTCCCTAATGAATCACTAGTTATGTTGCTTGCTCAAATGGTAGGGATGTTGGGACCCTTTGACATGGAAATGTTAGAGATGGGAAAGGAAGCTCACAGATACTTCACGAATGAATGTGACCTGTATTTTGTAAATGAGGTATGCACTGTTTTATTTTCTTCAGTTAAACAGTTTGTGTGTGTTTTTTTAGCTTATATTTTACTCTAAAATTTTGGTGACATATCCGGCAACTAAAAAGAGTAAAACTTCCTCAGCGGTACTAAGTTTCTTAAGTCTCAAATTTATGACTTTCGCAGGAAACTAAACAACTCCAATATATCAGCACAGAGGAGTCCTCATTGGAACATCACTTGCAAACATCAGATGATACATTTCTCGACTTTGTAACTTCTCTGCTAGAGACAAATCCTCAAAGGCGACTGACTGCCAAAGAAGCGTTGCAACATCCATGGCTAGCTCACCAATATAACCTCTGATCCACAAAGCCTCTTGTCGTAATAGGCCACTTATTCCCAGCCTCATCCCAGTGTTGTAAGTACAACATATGTACATGATAAAATCCTTGGTAGGTCAAATATGTTGTTTATAGATTGTCTCGGAAGCTCTTATCTACAAAACTACATTAGGCAGAACCTCAATAATGTTCAAACTAGTGTCGGTTGAGATGCTACAATGTCACAGTGAATCCTACAAAGTTTCTGGGCCGCTAGTGGGCCGATTTACCATCAGGCCTATTGTAATTACAATTTCACTTTACAATTTTTTTAATATTCGGTAACTCTTTCCGACCAAATATAAGCTGCAAATATTCTTCTAGAGGAATCTATCGACGAGACACGTCACCAACCCCAACCCTAATGTCGTTCTCCGGCGAAAACTACGCTGTCTTCGACGACGATGATTACAACGGTTTCGACGCTCGTCTCTCCTCTCAGCGGTTCGATTCGTTCACTAAGTATGACGAATTCGGCTCGGATGCCGAGGATGGTGTTGTTGTCGAGGAGTCGGTTATGGACACTCCACTTCATGTGTACGGTTCTGGTGATCCAAAGCCAGAATTGAACGTAATTAAGAATGCATCGGATACGCGGAATGATAAGAAAGGCTTTGCGCTCCAGGAATGGAAAAGGTAAATAGTATTTGTTAGAAAATGAAAATCATTTGATAAGTACACTGATTTATGTATATAAGTTTTTATTGATAGTATAACGATATTTTAAGCAGGTTGAATGCAATTCGGTTAGCGGAGAAAGATAAGGAGGAAAAGGAAATGCGAACTGAAATTCTAATGGAAGCAGAGGAATACAAAGCTGAATTTTACAAGAGGAGGCAGGTGACTGTTGAGAAAAAGAAGGTTTCAAACAGGGATAAACAGAAGGTGAGCTAACAACTTTTATGTTGAGCGCATCGAACATTTTTTTATGTAGAGTCTGATCCTGAGTTGATTTGCCCTGGTGATCTTTGTTTAGCCAAATGAACTGTATAAGATTTCTATCAACTTTGTATTCCTATGTGAGCATATGTTATATATATAGTGTACTGAAAATTAGCTAGGTGAATTTTGGTTTTGAGCACCATTGTCTCAAACTTTGTGAAACATAACACTAAATACCGGTTGGTGAATTTCAAAATTTTCAGTTTTGTCGGAGAACACAAATGAAAGTTAATACAAACGTTATTTGCTGTTCCTTAGTACTGGCCTTGTTGAAGCATATTGCATATCTCATAATCTTCTAATGCTTGTTTTATTCCAGATGTTCCTTGAGAACCATGAGAAGTTCCACAAGGAAGCAGCCACAAACTACTGGAAAGCCATAGCAGAGCTTGTCCCCAGAGAAGTCCCAGCCATAGAGAAGAGGGGAAAGAAGGACAAAGACAAGAAAAAACCATCCATCACCGTGATCCAAGGACCCAAGCCCGGGAAACCAACTGATCTCTCCAGAATGAGGCAGATTCTTTCCAAACTCAAACACCATACCCCACCACATCTGATGCCTGCACCCTCTCACCCCACCCCAACATCTGACTCTCCTGCTCTCCATGCTCAACCATCCCAAGCAGTCGCGGCTGCTTAAAATCCCAGCCCTCAGTCACTATGAGTCTCAATATTTTTTCTTCTGAAACTTGATATGTTCCTTTAAATAGTATCACATATACTTTACATAAATCACTGTGGTTTCAAGCATCACCTTTTACTGTCATTGTTATGCAATAAGGAGAAACTCATATGTAAAATTTCCGAAGTTGGCCGGGGCTAGCTTGTAACTAAATTATACATGAGGACCACTTTGTTATTTACATAAACTTGATTTTTATAATCTTAGTCTTCGTCGAAGCCTTGTGACATAAGGTAACTAAATTATACATGAGGACCACTGTGCAGCATTCGAGATCCGTGACTGATTCAGAGATTGTTGATTATGATAGTAATTAAACAGTGATCCGGTTTCAATGGTGACGGGATTGTGTGGATTTGAATTAGGTCAGTTTTTGAGTTGTTCAGTTAAATCTGCTACTGTTGGTACTGTGTTTCTTTTGTTGTTGATGGATTTTATTGTATATAAATTCTGCAGTGGATCTGGCCTTGGCTTGCTTTGCAGTATTTGGTATTGACATCAAAAAAATTGATTATATGTTCATTACTTGAGCTGCATGATATGGAATGGATAGTGGAAAAGAACAGTTCTTGTTGAAGATATAAGATTGATTATGATGTGAGTATGTTTGTCGAAAGTGGATTGAGAATTCATGTCTGAGCTTTTAGGTTATCTTTTCAGAATCTTGCATGCTGCTTTTTTGTCAATCAGGTTTCTTGACAATACAATGCATGTGTTGCATAATTGAGTAATCTAAAACACAAGACAGGATAACTGACTCTTGTAATGTTGTTGTTCATCAGGCAGGTTGTGTGGGCTCATAAATGGTCGAGTGAAATTGGAGAATCATAAAGTTTCCTTGACGTGTGTAGTCTTCAAGGAGTTTTCAACTGGATGGGGAAACACAGGTTGGAATTTGGAACCAAAGATCAATATGAAGTCTCTGAAACTCTTTGAGTGGTTTAGTCCAGTTTTAAATCATATTTACATCTGTACCACATGGAAGCAATTGCGAGTTATGTTTTGTATAAAACTGACCACTTTTTCAGTGGTCCGGCAGGCGGCAGTTATATACTCTACTTGTCATTGACATGCATGACTTCTATCTCCGATTATCTACCATTGTTTGGAAATAGAACCGATTGTTGCGATGATAACTTGTACCAATAGAATCATACCCAGATATCATAATCATCCAAGAAACCAGGAAGTTACATTGGTGTAATAACTTGTCGGGAAGGAAACTCAACCTCAATGAAAAAGGAGGATAAAATGAACTCAATCTCAATGAAAAAGAAGTAAACAATTAACAGAAACTGATTGAACAAAAGAGAAGCTTACATAATGAGAAGATAACACAGACATGAAGCTGACTAAGACCTTTACAGACTACAACTGTAATAGTTTACTGGAAGTGCTACACTTATCTTGGCGATCAGAACGGCTATTGTATGTCTTGCTCACACAGGTATCCATCTCAATAAGCTTAGTTTTCAAAGCTATCAACGCATTTATCACATCGTGTATGTCCATTCGTTCGCTAGGATTTTTAGATGAACAAGCAACTCCGATTTCCAGCATGGAGTTAATAAACTCAGACTTTTCATTAAAATTCTTCATTTCTCTTACAACAGTGTTGCCACCTTCGAATTCTGCAAATGATCTACAATCGGTGATCTTCCATGCACGATCTGGCAAGGCTCTTTTCACATATTCATGAATGTCAATACCATTTGCAAACATATGGCTCGTCGGTCTCATTCCGGTTATCATCTCTAATAGAAGAATTCCAAAACTGTATACGTCCCCTTGTGGGGAAACTTTCGAGCCCATTCCATATTCTGCAAAAAAACATCCACACATGTAAAATGACAAACTCACAGTTGCACTGTAACAAAGTATCGCAAAAAAATAGTACCTGGCGGGATATAACCAATTGATCCTTTTACAACATTTGAGCTACTTTGGTCACTGTTGTGTTCGCCTGATAATATTTTGGCTAATCCGAAATCTCCAACACGGACTATCATGTCTTGATCAAGAAGAATATTGCTTGGTTTCAGGTCACAGTGGATAACTGGAGCTACACAACCGTTGTGAAGGTAGTCCAAAGCTAATGCAATGTCAAGTGCTATATCCACCCTTTGCTCTAAAGACAAACTTCTCGATTCATGCAACCAGTTATCCAAACTCCCATTTGGCATCAGCTCGAAAACTAAAGCCATGAAATCATTACCCTTGTTATCCACACTCGAACAAGTAGTCAAAATTTTAAGAAGATTTCTATGTCGAACAGTTCCAAGGGATCTGCATTCTGCTTGGAAGGTCTTCAATGCACCGCGTTGGTGAACATTCAATACTTTCACTGCAACTGGTTTTTGTTCTTCAAACAACAGTCCCTTGTAAACTGACCCAAAACTTCCAACACCAATTAAGTTGGAGGAATCAAACCCGGATGTTGCTTTATGCAGGTCGTTGTATGTGACTCTCAACACCATATCGCCTTTTGAAAAAATCATATGTGAATCACTCTTCACCTTCCTTTTCCAGTAAAATAAAGAACAAGCTATCACCAGTGCTGCAAATCCTACACATGAAATTACTACGAGTACTATTACCATTTTCCGATGAGTTTTTACTGTTTCCCTATCGCACCTTGGTAAATGAAGTTGAGGAATCCCGCCACACAGCTTAACGTTTTCCTCAAACAAAAAACCACTAGAGTTACCAAACACTCCGCCAAATGGAACTTGACCTTCCAAGTCATTGAATGACAAGTTTAAGAACCACAATGCAGCGAGATTTTCCAGCTGTGTAGGAATTCTTCCTGAGAGCTTGTTTTGGGAGACTGCAAAGTACTGAAGAGCTTTCAGTTTTCTCAATGAAGATGGAATAACTCCTACAAAATGGTTCTCTGAGATATCCAGGAACTCTAGTCCTATGCATTCTCCTAGTTGTTCAGGAATTTCACCGTACAACTCGTTATTGTTTAGAGCCAGGTTCCCGAGATTCTTTAACTGACCAACCTCAGATGGTATTAAACCTGTTAGAAAATTCTGGCTCAAATCGAGTACTGATAACAGATAAAAGTGGCGGAGGAAGTCTTCAGGTATTTCTCCACTTAACATATTAAGGTTAAGGTACAAGTTCTGCAGTAGATTGCACTGTTTCAAAGAGGACGGAATATTTCCTTCCAAATTATTATCTGCCAAATCGAGAAAGAAAAGTCTTGTAAGATTTCCAATGGAACTGGGAATACTTCCCGATAAGTAATTTTCATTTAAATGTATTTTCTGCAACATTGCAAGATTTCCAATGGAGTTTGGAATCACTCCCTCGAGGTTGTTGCCGTCCATAGCCAATTGTATTAATTTTTTCTGCTTCCCTATCCCATCAGGAATTCTTCCAGAGATCTGATTATATCCAATAGTCAGTTTTGTAAGCTGAGTTGAGCTATTCAAAAAAGATGCAGGGAACTCTCCTCCAAACTGATTAGACAGCAAACTCAATACACTCAAATCACTTATATTGCTTAGAGATGCCAAAAATTCCAAATCACCTGATTTCCCACTTCCCATTTTGTTAAACTCAACATTGAAACGTTGGAGATTTCTCAGCACTCCTAATTTACTTGGAATCAGACCAGTCAAGTTGTTGTTAGGTGCATCAAACTCTTCAAGTGTTGTAATATTAAGCAATGCTGCAGGGATGCTTCCAGTAAAGTTATTGTGTCCAAAAATCAAGTGAGTAAGTTTAGGAACATTTACCACCGAGTTTGGCATAAAATCACCTTGTAAATTGTTTTTGGTCAGTGAGATCTCAAATATAGAAGATAGATTGTAAAGAGAGGCAGGGATGGTACCAGACAAACGATTTACGGACAACTGCAACGTTTCTAGCTTCTTTAAGTTGCCAATGTCTGAAGGAATTTCGCCCTGTATATGGTTTTGGCCAGCTGAAAAGATCAAAAGGGAAGACAAATTTCCAATAGAGGATGGGATTGTCCCAGTTATGCTATTCTTCCAGAGCAAAAGCATTTGTAACTGTGACAGATATCCAATGGAGGATGGAATGCTTCCAGATAGCTTATTTGATTCGAGCACTAAAACAGACAACTTAGACAGATATCCAACGTTGAACGGTATGCTCCCGTAGAGATTATTTGAGGCCATATGAATCACTCGCAATTCTGAGCAGTTCATCAACTCTACTGGAATATAACCCTCAAGCAAATTATCAGTCACATTAAAACTTCGCAACCGTTTCAAAAAACCCATTTCCTTGGGTATATTCCCTACCAGTTTGTTGGATCCAAAATCAAAAGTTCTTAGAAATGTCAAGTTTCCGATAGAAGGTGGCAATGATCCAGCCAGACCCAGACTATACAACTCCAAAATTTCAACTCGCTGATGGGCATTTCCTTTGCCACAAACTACTCCTTCCCACTGACAAAAATGAGATGAATCATTCCAAGAAGCTAAACCCCCATTACCAGACAAAGATCCCTTGATATCCAACAATACTAACCTGTCTGTCTCATTAATGAAACCACTGCTACTCACAAGCAATAATAACCCATTTGAAGCAAATACCAAAATCAGTAAATAAACTAGAAACCACTTCTCCAACAATCCATTTCTTAGCAAACTCATGACACAAATCATGTAAAGAAAAAACACACATACCCATTAACCAGCTTTGCTTGCTCTTATACAAATGAAGGCATTGATTGTCAAAAGCTTCAGCAGCTCCATCCCCATCTCCACTGATAATTATTTCAATAAACAAAGTCATCCTTTGGAATAAAAAAATCATAAAAGCTTCAAATTTAAGTATTTAACACCAATAAGGAATCACTTTCAAGTTGTCATCAAGATGTGTACATTTTTTTAATTCCATAATAAACGTGACACCGGCCTTAATTAGAACACGTGCTTCAACCTGAAAAAAGCTTACAGAGTTGGAGTCGATAAATCCAGTCAGCATTGTCTGTCTGAAATCTATGTGACGTAAGCCGAGTGTCATCGACACCGTGTTCGATCTTAACTGACTTTGAGCTAGACATGCAACCAGTGTTCCAAACTCCCATTTGGCATCAGCTCGAAAACTTCTCGAAAGATGTTCAAAATCTCCAGATCGAATCTCAGCTGTTCAAGTTAGGGTTTCAGTTCATCTTCTACACTACATTTGCTACCGATTCAAACGACAGCGTTTTAAGTCACTTTGAAAACTGCAAGCTCTTATTTTAATTTTTTTTCACAAACTACATACTCAAGACGGAAAAGCATCCAAAGCGACTATAACTATAAAATTTACGTAATCGTATACATCACGGATGAGAAAGTATGTTAAAATTGATTAGTCATGATTCCATCTCGGTACAAACGAGAACAATGGACAAACGAAGATAAGTACATATTTGCAGGTGTAGAGTACAAAGAAAATGGCCATCATCTGTATTTGGGGGCTGATCATCTTGGCAAGGCATGTATTTTCCACTTGAAGTTCTCAGGAAATTATGCTGCCTGTAAAACATTAATCCGCAGGTACATTAGTGAGAAAAGGAAAGCTCTGACTTCAACTTACAATCAAAATCCAAACAGCTGCGGTTTAAATAATACTAACTTTATTAAACCACTAAATATCATAATGCAAGCTTTCCGTTAAGCGGACAGGCATTGACATCTGTGAATTAGATTTTATTTTTGAATCTGTGACTAATTGATTATCTCAGGAGATTCATTCTGGTTAAGATTTTTTCCTTTTGAAAAATAAGATTTCATTTGTAAAAATTACACAGTCCAACCATAAGAAATACCTCAACGAAAATTCACGACCCCTAATAGCTCTAAATACAGGACTCGCAGCGAGGCAACCAGAACAAGAATACTATCAGATATTTCTACGTCTCAAATCGAAAACTATTGCTCGATTTGAATTTACAAATTTCCATTTTCCACAAAATTTTCAAAACCTTAACAGGCATAAATCAAGCTACATATCACTAATCTCAATAATTGCCATGAATATAAATAATAGCTACGAATTAGAAATAATATATTATATAAATGAAATTTTAAAAGTAATACACAGAAAAGGAGTAAAATACTTACAGTTGGGGTATCACGGGTCCTGAGAAGATCAAGGGTTGCCAAATTTGGGTCATCTTTGTGCTTTTCCCAAGCAGCTTCAAACTGCAATCCTTTGCATCTGGAAATTAGTGACAATAAACAAAACAAAAATGATCAAACTAGAAGGCTAACCTACATGATGCTCCAAATTAGAATTTAGAAGTAACATATTAGTCTTAGTGTCTTACAGTTTAAGTAAACTTAGTATCTCGGAAACATGCATTCTAATTTCCCCTCGAGCTTTTCGCATTGCAGCCTCCTTGTAAATAGTGGCCAGCTCGTCTACTAATCTGCACAAACAAAAAATTCATTAGGGTTCTTAAAAATGTGTTTCCGGTTTTGCAGACTTCACAAAATGCCTTGCCAATTAAATCGAAGATATAACATATTTGAGAAAGCATGCATATTTAGAATGCAATTGATGCATGATTGATAAGATAAAGCAAAGTGCATTGTTCCCTCGCCTCTTGACATGAGGTGTATTTCTGATCCAAGTCAACCTGACAACCGTATGAACAAATTTCAAAACCTGCAATATAATATGACAGTTAGATGAACTGTAAACTACTTATTACATATAGAACCTCTAAAACTAAAAGATGTGGGTTTGATTAACAAATAACTTCTCACCAGAATTACAGTCTCATCGTCATCTGCATGCATCCACAAAAACACTAAAGGGAAGATGCGGCTAAAGTGCGCTAATAAAAACATGCCAACACTATTCAGAAGTGGGTCTATATGCTCAAGCCAGGCAATTCGACGTTCTTTTTCCCGAGGATGACGCTCCAGGTGACCTAACATCTCGTTGAGCAATTTTTCATACCTGACAATTAAATACTAGTTGAGTAAATATGGGGTTAGAACTCAAATTTATAAATATACAATTGATGTGTACCATGGGCTTCGTGGATTATTCTTCTCAGCGGAAACAGTAAAAAGTACTGACATCTCCACAGCAAGATGCCATATCTCATCACTGCAAACAATGTTTTGCAAGCATGCATCGAGGATTACATTGTGACACCAACTCAGCTCCTCAGAGTTAACATTTTTCCCGAGGTGTATAAATGTAATCATCCCTTGCCCCTGGTACAAGAATCAAACTGCCTAAACTCAAGAAATCACAAACACAAATTTATAAAAATAAAAAATGAAACTATCTTTCATTTGACAAGCTTATATCAATTCCTGAGTTTACAAACATTAATAAATTTCCAATCGACTAACCTTTACTTCAGGGGACCAGTGATCAAGAGCAGTCAACGCGCAAGGGATCACCAAAGTACACAACTTCCCCAATTGAGGAAAACCAATCTGTAGGATAATAACAAATTAATAAACCCTATTACACATATTATTCCATTTATTAAAACATGATTCCTAAACTACCTAAAACAAAATAAGAATACAAAAAAGACCAAAACCTGAGTGACAAACCATCTAAACTGGTAAGCGGCGATAATAGCATACGCCACCGGAGCTCTAGCACAAGCTGCCGACACATGATCAACATCATCCGACCTATCAATAGCACTCTCTTTAATACTCCCTTTCAGCAAAGGAAACACCTCCGAGGCCAATTCCACCACCAAACTCTTCCCATCACCTTCCACCAAACCACAATCCAAACCTCCAAAATAAACTTTCTCCAATTTCTTAAATCCCTCCTTAGCTGCAGTACATGCCTTTACCGGAATCCAATTCATCAATTCCCATTTAGATCCTTCAGCAGAAGCCAGTAGCGCACAGCACATAGCAAATTTCTTAATTTCTGAAAAGACTTCATCTTTGGTCAAATTAGGGTTTTTCAGTAACAACCCCTTACTAGGGAGAAGCGATTCCACCACTGATTTCACTGACACTGTCGAACCTTCCGGTGGTTTGTAAGAGGTTTTGAATACAATTTCTCGTATCGGTTCCGACAACCTCAAATCATAAAAACACAGAAAATAAGGTTCAGTCGAAAAAAGATTGAATCTTTAAGCTATTGGAGTCGAAAAGTATAGATCTTACTGAACGAGCTGCTGAAGCAGAGTATCTACCGAGTCCTCCATTTTTGGAACTGAGAGAAACGTCCGACGTCGAACCCTTGAAAATATTCAAGTTCACACGGTACACGGCGATCGCAACGACGTCGTCTAATAATCTTAAACGACTGTATTTAGAGATGAGACGTGGCTTTCCTTTCATGAATGTTATTCTTGATTTTTAATAAATTTAGTACAAATAAATTTCAGGTATCAGTGAGCATTTGCTTCACATTTACACATTCCCATCTTACAAATAAACTACCCAGATAACAGCAATGGGACTCCTGACTTGGTGCACACCATCATCCCAAACCAAACTACCAGATGCCTGTCCAACCGTATCATCGATCGAGCCGCTGATCGTTAAACTGTAAGTCTTCGTCTCTCCGACAGAACTGAATGTTAAAACATCAGGTGTAACCTGAATATTCAATCCAACAGGAGATGTCAATGTAGCTTTATAAGTTGCACTAGGTGACGGTCCAACGTTTGTCACGGTCCTTCGATATGTAGTTAAAGGTATTGCCGTTGGCGTGGTGGTAGCTAAAGAAAATGATGGGTAGTTTAAATCATGGACAGTTCCAGGTATTGTTGGGCATTCGCTATTATCTCCGGTGATAACTCGTAAATCGGCCGTTGTGTACCCGTCTGCACATAAAAAGTTTATGTAGTCTACTGTACCAGCTTCGTATACTAGACCGGGATTTATCGCTTTTATTGGGTTCACATGACCGGATCCGTATGCGTACTCAGCCTGAGTTTCAGTATCAGGTTCCATTGGGACAGCTGAAAAAAATGTATGAGATTATATGAAGTTTTTGCGGAAAGGTTTGATTATATGTTATAATGTATGCATACCTGTAGTCATCATAGCAGATTTGATGGCAGCAGGGGACCATGTGGGATGAAAAGATTTGATAAATGCTGCAACGGCCGTGGCGTGAGGACAAGCCATGGATGTTCCTGAAATTATATTGTACGTTACTGATCGGGTGTCTCCTGGAACTGCTGTCACTGGGGCTACGGTTGGCCAGGCGGCCAGAATGTTAACTCCCGGTGCACTGATATCAGGCTGCATTACGTAGCAAAACTTTATAAATATCTTGCAAGTAGGAAAAGTTAACCAGCAGAGAAATTTAGGGTGGAAGTTGAAATACCTTGAGAATGTCAGGAGTGACCTGACTTGGACCACGCGACGAGAAAGAGGCTACCATCGGAGCAGTTGTGTCGTTGGCGCTAACAGTCTTGAATATGGTTGCAGTTGGACTAGGAAATATTTGAAACAAATAAATCATTTCTAAAGGAATGGGAAGTTTTATCCAAAATGTTTTGTTTCGCCATTTCGGAAAAAAAGGAATTCAGAACTTACTTGGAACTGGTGGATAAGTAATTGTATATGTCTACACCACTCTGTGTATCAAGGTATGATGCTGGTAATGCACTAGGCCTTGCTACATCCTTAAATCCATCATCAGAGTACAAAGCTCCAGCTGCTCCGGCCACAAATGCTGCCTCGCCATTACCTGCTGATGAGCATAAAACAATCTTGTCTTTCACTAGAAGTGGATCTAACGAGTCATCGACGCAAAACCTGTAAAATGCAGGAAGGAACATTTTGTTACAAAAATCAGACCATCTTTTTCTTGGAAAAAAACAATGAAATGTTTCTATGAAACTCACTGAGAGCTGGTGGAATCAAAACCTCCGGCTACATTCGGTGCATCTCCTGCATAAATCAGTTGATGCAGATTGTTTGAGATATCAAATGTGTTTAGTGAAACTCCCTGCAGAAAAATAAAGACTAAAATTTTTGGAACAAAAAATCAACAGGTAAAATGAAGTTCATGATACCTGATAAAGTTCATTATTTCCTAGTTTCACAGATGTCACATAATTTCGATCAACGGTACTAGCAGCCACCCCGAGAGACCACGGAGCAACATTCGTAGTAGTAAAGTAGTCAGGGCCGCTATTTCCAGCGGAGATCGAAGCAAGTATCCCATTCTTCATAGCATGATAAGAGCCTATAGCAATAGAGTCTTCAAAATAATTTTTAGCAGTTGAACCACCTACAGACAATGATATTATATCTACTCCATCGGAGATAGCTTCGTCGAATGCAGCTAGAATATCTTCATCTGCGCATCCGTTGACCAACATATTTTGTAAATGGCCACTCGAGCGGCAGGGACACCTCCACGAGCTGTCCCAAGCCAAGTCCTAACATACTTGCACCAGTGACTATGCCTCCAGCTGCTGTTGAGGCTGTATGTGTGCCATGTCCTTGGGTGTCTCTTGGCGATGGAACGTCAGTTGGTCCAAAGAGACCGTTAGCCTTGTAATACTTCCCTCCGACAATTTTACTACGAATTACAATACACATCAAAATGTCATTGTATGAAAAAATGTACTGAAATGTCAATGAAAAAACTAAAAATAGTTACTTGTTGCAAGTAAAGTTTGCAGACGGAGGAGTGCAAGAACCCTTCCATTTCGACGGTGGAGGACCAAATCCTACATCACTGAAACTAGCTGATTCTGGCCAGGCTCCTGTATCGAGTACCCCGATAATAATATCACTCTCAGTCGTCGAGTGATTGACCGTTAGAGGAAATCCCATGAAGTCCCATGATCTTGTAGTTTGGACATGTCTAGTTTGAGATTCGAATATCGAAACAATTCCCTTAAACTCTGCAGACTCATCAAATTCAGTTAGTAAATAATTTCCCAAACTCATATAAATCCTAACCCTATTAATTTTCTTATACAAAAAAGTATTCACTTGTACTTACTAGACATGAATTCCTTCTGTTCCTCGGTCATCTGCACGGCGAATCCGCTAAAACTCTTCGTGTAGCTACGAACAAGGGCATTTGAACCTTTCTTGCCAAGAATCTTGCTTATGATAGTTCTGTAAATTTGAATGGCAATAAGCGCGCTTTTAGGCTTCTCACCCATGTATACAATGTATGTCTGAATCCAAAATCATGAGAAAATCAAGTTAAATATATATTGATAAAAATAGTAATCTGCTACTTCTGACGTCCGAAAAGTAAAATTTAATTTTTGAGTTAAAATTTATGCACCTTTAGCTCCCCTGGCTGAGACTTGTTAGATGGTGCAGGTTTAGGAACTTGATGCGGACCTCCTGCGGCGGAAACAAGTGTTTCTACACATGACATTCCAATGATCAACAGGGCTAGAAGCAGGCGTGGTTGACGGACAAGCGTATACAGCTGCATCTTTTGTTTAGACATGATGGAAATGAGAGGAAGATGTTGATTGTTTGCTTAAAAAGCTGAAGTACTTATATAGCAGAAGATGCTTTCAGATTCGATATGATTGTGAGTAATATTGTATGACCTCAACTGGCATCTACTCGTTTTCGTAGCGTCATGGAGTTAAATAAATCCATGATTGCATGAAAAATATTAAGAAATGAGCGACTTGGAAATGTTCAAATACCGGATTGGCGGACAATACGCTAAAATATAACATGTGACTGTATCAAACTGAATGAAACTAGTACTTGAGATATTCTGGCAGTTGACATTTGCTGAATAATTTTCAGGGTTTGGTAAATAAATGCTGCATACCGACCTCTTAATGCACATCCCTGTCATGTAGAAGATGTTTTTGTATACATGGATCATTCTCTGACGATTTCATATTGTGAAAATGAAGTTTTAATGATCTGACTTATTCGAAAAAATGCAAGAAAATAAGTATGATATCATCTTAATTAGTCAGTGGAATATATATGTTATGTTAATGAATAGAATGTACCAGGGGAGGATCATGTCCATTTTGTTGCTTCTTTCATGTTACAAAATGAGGTCATATGCTATCAACAATTGGAACGACTTGACCAGTTCAAACGGACGGGCGTCCGGCGGAATATACAAAATAAAGCTGTACGCGAGTGATAACATGCTAGTTGATTGCATATCTGTTTTATTATAAAAACATTCAGTACTGATCTGTAGATGATGATCATAGGGTTGACATTGTTTAGGTTTGAACATTTTGTTTTTTATAATCAGTGTGTCAAGAACACATCATGTCGAGTAGCGAATCGAGTTAAATGTTAGTATTGTTGTTCCATTAATTAGGAATGGATGTACGTGATCCGATTTCAGACATATTTGGAAGGAAATATCTTGTTTGACTATTCACTACGTTTTCCTCAACGTAATTATGTGACTACGAAAGTGTACTAGTAGAGAAAAAGGGCCATGACTATTCTGAAATTTAAACTTAGTTACATCTTACAGTAGTATTTATTGAGCAAAGATTAGATAAAATAAATAACGGATTCAATTTATGTGACCACAAAATACCCAAGAATGAGACCCCAAGAGCTTATGACCAGCAATGAATTATAAAACGATCATTAAGGATTGCCGAAACTCTCTCGCCGAAACTCTCTCGTGGTCGCCGACTTGCTCTGTTCATCTTGACGAACAGATGTTACAGGTTTGATGGACGCTGCGAAGAGGCCGTTCTGCGAGGGCTTGGTGGGTGGTCCTCTCTCGGGTAGCGCCGACGGCTGGTTCACGGATTTGATTTTTCACCGCCGCCGATGCTCTGTTTTCCTGTTGTGGATGTTGACGGGTCTTTTGGTGTTGCTTCTTGTGGTTGATGGGTGTTCATCCGGTTGCTGTTCATCGGTTGCCCAGGATGCTCCGTCGTGCTTGTGGTTGTTTTGTCTTTCTGTTGTGAGCTCGCTGGTTCAGACGCTTGACAGCTCGTCGGTGTCTGTTTTGTGGTGGTGTTTCGGCGGCGGCTTGCCTGCTGTGGTCGTCTCATTTCGTCACGTGTTTCGGCGGCAGCGGCTTCTCAGTTGTCTGCTGTGCAGCTTTTGGTCAGTTCGAGCTTGGATCGCGGTTGCTGGTGGTGTCTCTGGGCTCGCTAGGTTCTGTGCTTCGGTTCGGATGGTGGTGGCTGTTGTTTCTGGTGGTGGTGGTGGCGCCAGCTCGTTTCGGTGGTAGCTGGTGGTGGCTGCCGTTCTACGTGGCAAGAGGTTGGGGATCATTGCTTGGCTTCTTCTTTGTTTGGACACGTGTCCAACTTCATGCTTCTCATCCTTTTCAGCCACGTGATTCGGTTACACGTGTCCTGAGATACCTCTCAGTAACACGTGTCCTGAAATTCAATATAGTCCGTGCTCGATCTTTAGGTTACAGACTCTGATTCGGTTTATGGACTATTCTAGAAAGCTGGTGTTCTGAGATACCTTTTTAAAGATTCATGCTCGTATCCTTTAATTAACACAAACTTCTTGGAGCTCCTGTGTTTCAGAGTGGTCGTCTGAGTTGTGCTCACAGTCTCGCACTTCTGTCAAATTTGTTCGTCTATTTTTTTGTACTAAGGCGCTACACTTAAATTAATGTTATTTTGTGTTCGAGATCTTCATTCGCTTGTCGATAGAGATTAAGTCCTCTTATGTACTTTCCGAGTCTTAGTACTCTTTCAATAAAAAAAGAGCTTATGACCAGCAGCTGTTTGACTTCAATGACAAATTCTTGGGGGCTGTGAGTCATTTTCCTCGAGGGTATTGTACTTATCATCGAGACAACAGACATCTACGGTTGTGCAACCTTGTAGTATAACATAGGTATGTTCTGTGACTCAAGCTTAACTTACACTTACAAACTGGATCTGACTGTCTTGCATAAACTGACACTATCAGCACACAAACATGTTACCAAACTATGGTTGACGGAGAAGGTAAAGACCGAATTTCAAAGGTGTCCAGGCGATGACTTGACACTTTATTTGTACCTCAAGTTCCGAGAGGTGAACTTGCTCTTACATGACTATTTCTGGTTTCAAAATACTGGATTTGATTTCCTTGTGAGGCAGAACCACACCGCCGTTGCTGTATACTTCGTCACTGACATGGACATCCTCCCCTAGGATGGTCATGTTCTCTACACGAGCCCACTGCCCTACTGTGGAGTGCCATCCTATGATACTCCCAGATATGCAAGCATGATTCTTGATGCGGACACCACGCATGACTGTGCAGTTTGAGAGTCTAACCCCAGACTCAACTATGCACCCTGGGCCAACTGCGACGTCGGGGCCTATGAGACACCCTTCTCCAATCTTTGCTGTCTCATGGATCAGAACATTCCCGATAATGTGTGAGCCAGAGGACAATTTAGGTGACGACTTCTTCCTCAACGAGTCCAGGTAGAGCCTTAAGCCGGTTATGTAATCCTTTGGCTGTCCAATGTCCATCCAGAATCCAGGTAAAACCATTGCAAACAGCTTATGGTCCAATGCAATTTTTGGGAATATCTCCTTCTCAATCGAGGTGGGCCTCAGTTCTATTCTGTCAAGGACAGATGGGTTGAGCAGGTATATTCCTGCATTGATCTTGTTTCCAACAAAAAGCTTTGGTTTCTCAACAAATCTCTCGACCGTCCCAGTAGATTCATCCATGACCACTACACCATATTTCGATGGCTCATCCACCTGACAGGTAGTTGAATTCCGATCTTGTATCAAATTAATGCATTACTTTGGTGAGTTTCAAAATAGCTAGTTTGAGGAGTGTGCGTGAAAACTACCTTGGTTACCATAATGGAAGCCTCGCCTCCATGGCTGTTATGAAATTCAATCATTTCCTTGAGTGGATAGTCACTGATAACATCGCTGTTAAGCACGAAGAATGGACTGCCTGAACCGTCAGCCAATATATCTTTAGCTAATGCCAGGGGACCTGCTGTTCCAAGAGGCTCAGTTTCTTGAGAACATGTAATTTTGATCCCAAGTTTCTCTTCAAACTCCTTCAAAAAGTTGATCATGACCTGCAAATTTAGAAGAAAAAAATCATTACAGTGATCCCTGTGTATAATTTTTGGATGAAAATTAATCAGTACAGCATCTTTACCTCAGGTCGGTAATTAATAGCTAGCACAACTTCCGTAACCCCTATCGCCTTGAGAGCCTCAATCTGGTGAAAATTGAAACATGAACAGTATTAAGAAACGTGTTTGTTGGAAAACATTAAGAAAGGAGTTCATTGAAAAATCTCTGGCACTGTAATGCCTTTTGTTTCAAAATTAAATACATAAATTAATACTTAAACCAGCCAAGCTGAAAACCTTGGATATGAAATCATACCTGGTGGAGGATCATGGGCTTGTTGGCAAATTCAACTAGTGGCTTGGGAACACTGAGCGTCAATGGCCTTAATCTGGTACCAAACCCTCCAACTAGAATAAGAGCCTTCATTTTGATTATTTCCCTGTAAGAAGCAAAATTTGGAGCCAAAGCCAAATTCCCAAGCTAAAATTAGTAAGGTATCCTTAATCAACTTTAACTAGTGGTGATGAGTTCTTATATCCAACAACAAAATGAGAAATAAGAGGTGAAAAGACAGGTGTTGCTTCAAGCTTCATTCAAGTGCATGTAAAGGAAGAATCATACGACTAGGTGGCTGGTAAGAAGTCAAAGCATGCCTAATCAGCTCACTGAAATGTAAGAAGATAATGAGCACCAAGCTGAGCTTTAAAATGAGGTACCAGGAAACAAAATCCAGCTGTAATGCATCATACTCAATAAATATTTTCAAATCAGGGTGATCCAATACATGACAGAATTCACAATCCTACCCTTGCTATTTTGTCTTACACATGGTGTTTTAAAAGATGCAAAGCTGAACAAAGCACACAGACTGGCATCGCCTAAACTTCAAATGTAACTGGTAAATGTTGTAGAGACTTTCTAAGTCCATTCACATAGTCAAAATCGAGTCATATTTAAGCAAACAAGGAAGCAATAAAAACAGATTTCGCATGTAGCTATAATGACGATCAACACTCACTCACGAATAACAATAAAACTCCTCACTTCTTATATGCATTACAAGAATATAACACGATACAGGACACCTTAATATCATTTTTACAATACACTAATGAAATCCCAGTCATTTTTCTTTATTTCAGAAAAAGGATGCGCATCTAGAAACCCCTGCTCTTACTTGCAGACTTTCCGCAGTTAGCACATATTACGATTAGTAGCATTAACATCCAGGTTCTTGTCTAAAAATGCAGATCAATAATTATAACATCTTCTGAATCCATGATCTCAAATCCACATGAACAGATCTAGGGATTTTTTATCTCTACAACCGACTCAATTTCACCAAGATTTCAACACCAAATCTCTAAATCGCTTTCCAAAACCAAACAATTCGATACTCAGACGCTAACAGAATCCACATTGTCTTCGATAGATGACAAATTCAATAATGAAATCTGCAGATCATCATCAATATGAAAAAACACGAGCAAAATTACCAGGAAGAGATTATACCGGAAAACAGGACGTGGAGGATTGAAATTGAGTTGACAACGACGCGGTCGTCGTCCTCGTCGTCGCCGGTAAACCACCAAATCTGAGATCGGAGGACAATGTGTCACGCTGCTTCGCAGCAATTGACTTACGGAGCTCCGGTTTTATAGGCAGAAGAAACTGGTTGGTATCGGAATTTGTATTAATTAAATTATTCAATGAATATGCGCTTTTTATTCTTATTTATAAATAAATTTAATATGATATTAAAGTCAATAAAATTTGGTGTACTCAATTTTTCTAAATAATTTAATCTGATAATTATTTCAGATTAAATTATTAAAAACTATTCAGAAGAAACTATTTTCAGCTAATTTGTTAAGCTTATTTTTTAATTTTTAATATAATGATATTTAATTATCATTAGGAAAATAATTGACAGTGCTTGATGTATGTGTGAGAAGGAAAGGGCAGTTGATGTGGTAGGAAGAAGATGTGAACAACATGATATAAAAATACTTAAGAGAAATTAATTACTGAAAATACTAATAATTTCTCACCACACGAAATGTTTAAGGACATAGTATATGTTTTCATAAGACCGCATGACATTATATCAACCGTTAATTTTTATCAATTCAACAGATGAAATTTAAATTGAAAATAATCGTCAAATTCAATCGTCGTGTATTTTACAAACTCAACCGCTTATTTTAATCAATACTCAATTTTAATCTTAACCGTCAATTAATCAATCAACAGTTGAAATTTTGTACTTGTATCTTACGAACATTTAATGTTCTCCTAAATTTTAACCCTCTCAATACATTATGACATAATTTTCCATCCATCACCTACTTTAATTGTTGTAGTTAATGCTGTTTAATTCGATATAATGACATACCTTTTACAAAATCTTAATAACAAGCTGCCATTTATTCTCTTAACGACGTCCTATATAGTTTCAGAATCGATAACAAGTAAATTAGAAAATGTGAAATATGGTTATCGAACGCGCTGAACATGTTGAAGATTTTTGTCTAATCGATTTTATTTATTTAAGAGCATCCTTAATTTGACTTAGATTCGATTGGATCTGTTACTAAAATAAGGTTGATCGGGTTGGGTGGGTCCTATGAGTCTAGTGGAAGCACGTTGCAATCGTAGTATTATTATTGAAAGCCAACATGGCCAGCTTTTGGAAAAGTGTCGGTCGAGAATATGCTGGTTGCTCGATACTCTTCTAAACGGTTTTTGTCTTTGGAAAACAACCCTTTACTCGACTCTATTATGGTCTAGACGCCGATAAAAGATAATTATGATATAGTCCTCTAACAATTATGTCGAATAATTACACCCTATAAGTTTATAAACATCAATACTCACCCATCTCGCAATTTGGCGCCACGTCAGAAGAATTAAACACGTTTCCGGATCGGAACCGACGCGCACCTGTGCGACGATCCGGATGACGTCAGCATCGCTACATTATGCTCGATATACATTCGATTAGGAGAAATACAAAGCGCTGAAGCGTCTCCTCGCGTTGGTCGCACAACGATGTGATTTGTCCGATTTCGTCCGTCAGGTAGTCGATTTCGAGATCTAGAGATTGAAATTTGTAGTCGATCTGGAATTGATTTTGTAGGTTTTGAATTTGTGTGTATGTGGCTGAATTCAGGTGCTGAAAAATGTGACAAATCAGTAATTCTATTGATGTTTCATACTCTGTGAATAAGTTCACTTTCGCAGACCACATCAAAGAGCTGAATGTGAACAATGACAATATGCAAGAATCTCTCAAACAAAATGCTCAGCTATTCAATTGTCTCGCTCATCTCAGCAGGCATCTGGTCTTTGCCTGCGCTTCAGCAGTGAGCTACTAAACACTCGTTCTACTTGTCTGACTGACCTCAGTAAATTTTGTGGACGGGAAGTAGGAACTGCCATGAAATGAAACGTTGATCGTTTCTGCGAAGGTCAATTGTGAAGAAACAGTATTTGGTCTAAATCTGTTAAACAGGACCGTCAATTATTTAGCATCTCGACTGATCCTGTAAGTTTCTTCGTTGATATTGTATAATGTTGATATCATATATGAATCAGCTTTTATCGCTCCCACTTGATTTCAGTTTTAGTCTACGTATATTTTCATTTAATTTCCGAACAGATGATAAAATGTGTTGATCACCTCCTCAGGCACATCTTTTTATATTTGAAGTTATACAATGCTTTTTTATAGATTCGTTACAAAGGTTGGGATTTATTGGCAGGTTTACCAAGCCACGGTGTTTGTTGCAGGTGCATCTGTTTATGTATCTGTGCCTGAGACAGCCAACTGTATATCTGAAGCAACGGATTTCTGCAGTTCTGAGAACATTTGTAATTTTCCTCATTGAAGTTTCAGTGTCCGATATTCGTCAATGGTTCTGGTGGTGGCTGTACGATAAATGGAGAAGGTGAAGGTGCTCGACAAACTGGGCAATTTGGATGAGAGTAAAGCCACATGTCAATACACCCAACATGAAAGCTATGCAGGCATTCAGGCAGGCTCCTCAGGTCCTCACCGTCTTCAAAATCACATAAGCACACTGCACATGTACCATCATTCATGCCATTTGTCCCTTTTCTGTACTTGATGACTGGTAAAAGCTCAACAATTGAGCTCTCAAAGCTTGTCTGCTGTCCTTGTCCTTGGTTGGCTGCTGTTGGCTGTGAGTGCAGCCTTCGTGGCCTATTGTGTCTTGGCATCCACCAAGGGCACCAGCCCACAACAAAGCAATGATAGATTGTGACAACTAGTATTGCACAACCGATGCCCGTGAGGAGGATGATGAGCTTGGGCATGAGCCCTGAATCATCCCTTTCCGTCATGCTTCTTTTGCTCAGGAATGGGATATTAGTGGATAATCTTATGTGTCATAGGTTATGCTTCTTTTGCTCAGGAATGGGATATTAGTGGATAATCTTATGTGTCATAGGTTAGGCGGGCGGCATTGCATAGTTAAGGCTAAGTCCTCTCATATACGATGGCGATCAGGACGTTGAGTTTGATGCTATCGGAAGTTTGTGTCATGTCTTTTTGCTCCTTGGCATTTACAGGTGCAGTTGTTGCTCCTCTCAGATCCTAATAAATTCATCCCCGGCAGTATTAAATATATAAAACTAAGTAACTTGCTTATTATAAAGAAGGGAAAAGATTGATGAGATTTATATTAAAAATAATCAGCAAATTTAATTGTTCGTATATTTTGAAAATTCAACTGTTCGTCCATTTTGAAAATCTAACTGTCCGTTTTTATTAAAAATTATTTAGTCTTTACCGTAAGATTAATCAAATCAAAAATTAAAACTGAGTCATTCCGCTTCACAAATACATAATGTCTTTACTGAGCTTTATTCTGGAAGAGATTATATTTTTTGAGCAAACCAAATATTCAAAGTAAAAAATGATTACTCTAATTATGATGGTAAAAAATTATTTCAAAATAAATACGATTTGAATAAATGTGGGATTAATAGGATTTCTTAAGGTTTTCTAGAAAAATTATTCATTTATCTATTTCGTAAGACATAACGGAATTATACATAACTTCGAATATTTTACACAGTATTTTCCATTTTCATCGAAAAACAATACTAACAATAATTCAAAGTATTATAAAAAATATAAATTCGGAATAAAAAATATAAAACCATATAAAGAAGCGATGGTTCTAGATGCTTCTCGCCTTCCCACCAAACTCTGGATTTCACCCTAATCGCCTCACCTCTCTATCTCCTACAATTCCTCCATCGCTCGATCCTCTGCGTCCTTCCGATTCTCTATGGCTTCATCCACCTCCCAAGCCAGTCTTCTCCTCCAAAAACAACTCAAAGGTACGTACTTTCATATCATATTTCCACCAGATTTTTTCAGTATATGATTTTTCGATTCGCAATTTCGCATGTTGCAGATCTTAGTAGACATCCCGTTGATGGATTCTCCGCCGGTTTGGTCGACGAAAGCAACGTCTTTGAATGGAGCGTCACTATCATCGGCCCTCCTGATACCCTTTAGTACTCATACATCTTTTGCTTCTATGATTTTAATTTTAATTTAATTGTAATTAATCATGGAATTAGTTATCATTTTGTTTTCTTGGAATTAGTTATCATTTTGTTTGCTGGTGTCATCAGTTTGTTTGTAATGTCGCAGCGGTTAATTATGCTTAGAATGATGCATAGTCTTGATCCTGATCTTTTTTGTATCTTTACTTTGTGAGGGTATGCTGTATTTTGTTCAACGCATGTTAAAAAGTTGGCTTTGGTTAATTTGTTTAGTGACGGAGGGTTCTTCAATGCGATAATGACGTTTCCTCAAGATTACCCAAACAACCCACCAACTGTGAGATTCACATCTGAAATTTGGCATCCTAATGGTTAGGCGCTATTTGTTTTATTTGTAAATGTTAGTGTTAAGTATTATGATTTTGTTTATGGATTGGAATAGTTGGTAAAGGTTTAGTCTTTTCTAATGAATGACAGTTTATCCTGATGGGAAAGTGTGTATTTCCATTCTTCATCCTCCTGGTGATGACCCTAATGGTTATGAACTCGCTAGTGAGCGCTGGATGCCAGTCCATACGGTACTAAAACACCAATAGTGTTAAGCATTTTCTTTGATGGACTTGTATGATTACTTTCTGTTTTATAGACATTTATATGATTAAGGTTTATGGCCTGTATCTGTTTGAAGGTTGAGAGCATAGTGTTGAGTGTTATCTCTATGCTTTCCAGCCCCAACGATGAGTCCCCGGCAAATGTTGAAGCAGCAGTAAGTCCCTGCTCCTCACCCATCTATTTTTTATCTCTTCTTCTTCTTCTTCGTTGTTCAGTTTTGTTAAATCTACCTCCATAAATTCATTGTAATCCACTGCAAGGAACTCATACCGTTTCCTCTGGTCTTTGTCTTATTGCAGAAAGAGTGGAGAGAAAATAGAGATCAATTCAAGAAGAAAGTGAGCCGCTGCGTGCGGAAATCACAGGAGATGATGTAACCATCAATCTGAGTTTCTAATATCAAATTTTGAGACCCTATTAGTCAAGTACCAACCTTCAATCTGGTTTACATTTCCATATTCTCCTACTTTTATTATAATTGTTGAGTACTGCTCAATCTTTTTTCCTAAACGTTCAATATTTATAAAAGTTATTTCACAATTACAACAGATCCGTTCATTTTCTCATTATTAAAAAATTGACACCGTACCATAACAAAAATAATTCAAGTTAAAATTTATCATTTTCCTTTCATACTCAGATCTGCTGACGTCATCCCAAATTCAACACATTATAAAAAACAAACAACAAACAACCTCACACACTCAGAATTCCCTGTTCTGTCCTTGTCCCGATCTCAATTAAATCTTCGACTTTACTCATCTTCATCTCCAGGTTAACAATGGGTACCTTTACTTTTAGCTCGATCATCAATTCTCAGTCGGATTAGCTATTGTTGTTTTGATTGTGAGATCTGAGTTTGTTGGGCATTTAGTTGAGATGCGAGGCTGCGATGAGTACACGGGGATTAGAGTTATTGTCTTTGTCTGAGCATTCCTTGATTTTTAATGTTTAGGATTTTAAATGTTTATATATTTTCAAGGTTATAAAGAGTGTTTGATTGATCAGAGTTTTAAGGATATTGCATATCTGAATTTTGGGATTTTGATTGATATGGAAGGTTTGGAAAGAGATCTGTTTCTGATCTGAATTTGAGTGATGGCTACCAATGGAGATAGCAAAACACCTCCTGCCCCATCTCCTTTAAGAAACTCAAAGTTTTTCCAGGTAATATGATCTTATAGAATTTAGTGTTTGCAGCTGGATTCATCGGGTCTCGATTGGTTGATCTGATTGTTGGTTTTGTTTTTTTGAAGGCAAATATGAGGATCTTGGTGACTGGTGGAGCTGGTTTTATTGGGTCTCATTTGGTTGATAGGTTAATGGAGAATGAGAAGAATGAGGTCAGTGTTTTTAGTCTGGGTTTGCTTTGGTTGTTGGGATTGTGGATGTGGGATGACGATGATTTGATTTAAATGATGAAATGCGGGTATACTAGATTATTGAAATGTTGCTATGGTTGCGTGTTGCAGGTGATTGTTGCTGATAACTACTTCACCGGGTCGAAAGATAATCTGAGGAAGTGGATTGGTCATCCCAGATTTGAGCTTATCCGACATGGTACACAATAAACTTTTGAAGATAGTTTTGGATTAAGAAGAATTTGTTAGAACCTGATGCTTTTTATGGTGTAGCCATTTTAGTATTACAGCTCAGTTTGTTCAGTTCCTTATGTTTAATGTTTTTGCTGTTGCGGTTGTGCAGATGTCACAGAGACATTGTTGGTTGAAGTTGATCAGATTTATCACCTTGCATGCCTGCTTCTCCAATTTTCTACAAGCACAACCCTGTCAAGGTACTTTTTGCGCGTTTCCTGTTGATTAGTTCCAAAGCTTGTCGTTTCTCAGTTCACATTGTTTGAAATTATATAACTCTGCATGGCAGACAATCAAAACAAATGTGATGGGTACATTGAATATGTTAGGACTTGCTAAGCGCGTCGGAGCGAGGTTAGTTAAAATTGTCTATCCTCTACGACTTGTCTACCATTTGCCTCAATGGTTTGTTATTCACTTTGTTTGAAATATTCAGAATTTTGCTCACATCCACTTCAGAGGTTTATGGAGATCCTCTGGTGCATCCCCAGGATGAAAGCTACTGGGGAAATGTTAACCCGATCGGTAATTTTTTACTTTTGTATAAAGAAGAAAAATAAGTGATATTTTAAAAAATGTTGGGTCTTTACGCCTTTGATTGAAATCTTTTGCATGCATTTTGTTGTTTTCGTGGCAGGAGTTCGAAGTTGTTATGATGAAGGAAAAAGAGTAGCCGAGACTCTTATGTTTGACTATCACCGTCAGCATGGCATTGGTACTATTGAGAAAATACTTGTTTTTATCTGTTAGTAAGTATAAGATGAAATACTTGTATCTCAATATTGTTTTATCTTTTGTCAGAAATCCGAATTGCAAGAATATTTAACACATACGGACCAAGGATGAATATTGATGATGGACGTGTTGTTAGCAACTTCATTGCTCAAGCCATCCGGTAAGTTTCGAACTTTTATCATTTATAAGCTAGTTTAATTTGCGTTACATCTTGTTTTCAATTACCTGTCTCGACTACCTGCATCTGATACTTGAGTTAGCTTTACGGACTAACTTGTTGAAATGTTAACTCAAGTGGTAAGCCATTGACTGTCCAAGCACCTGGAACACAAACTCGCAGTTTCTGCTACGTTTCTGACATGGTACGCGTTCATTGGGTCAATTGATCTTGGCTGTACCAGTTCAAATGGGAATGAGTATTTTCAGCTAACACCATTTTACATCTGCAAAGGTTGATGGTCTTGTTCGGCTAATGGAAGGCGACCACACCGGACCAATCAACATTGGAAATCCAGGTTAACCCATATAATCTGTCATTTAAAAAAACTAAAATTTGTTCAATTATTACCGAATACTGAAGCGCAGCATTACCCTTTGTTCGCAGGTGAATTTACCATGCTAGAACTGGCCGAGACTGTGAAGGAGGTCAGTGACCCGCGCCTCAGCTCTCCAATAAACTACTTAATAACCTCTTGTTCCTAACATTCAAAAAATAATTTTCGCAGATCATAAATCCGAAAGTGGAAATCACAATGGTAGAAAATACTCCTGACGATCCTCGTCAAAGGAAGCCGATAATTACCAAAGCAAATGAACTTCTTGGATGGGAACCTAAGATCACATTGCGCGATGGTCTTCCACTCATGGAAGATGATTTCCGTCAACGTTTAGGAGTCCCAAAGAATTAAAATGCTTTTGAGTAAAAACAGTTCCATCCCATGAGTAGTGTTTTGCTACTCTAAAGACTTTGAACGCACTTTATGTTTTCATTTTTTGTGTTGCTGATAGAATTTCGAAGTTCTACATAATCTATTTTTTGTTATCATTGGGCCAACACATTGGGCCAGTACAACGCATTTCCTCAGGCCCAAAATGAAATTGACGATACGAAAATTCACACTCGAAAAGTTGAAACATTAGTAGTACAAAGCCCCGCTAAACTGAAATCGAAAAAACACAAATCCGCGCCATCAAGAATTCAACCAATCAGACGAATCAATAACTTAAATCAACGGCTGCAATCACGCGGATCGCAATCGCACGATTAAAAATTATCATTTCCAAAACCGACTCTGCATATAAACCGATCACCAACTCTCGATTCCTCACATCTCAAATCCAACAAAGTATCAATCTTTTATCTCTAATCAACAATGTCAGGCCGTGGGAAGGGAGGCAAGGGACTCGGAAAGGGAGGAGCGAAACGACATCGCAAAGTCCTTCGCGACAACATCCAAGGAATCACTAAGCCGGCGATTCGACGATTGGCTAGAAGAGGAGGCGTGAAGAGAATCAGTGGGTTGATATACGAAGAGACACGTGGAGTGTTGAAGATATTTTTGGAGAATGTGATTAGAGATGCTGTTACATATACTGAGCATGCTAGAAGGAAGACTGTTACTGCTATGGATGTTGTCTATGCTCTGAAGAGACAAGGACGTACTCTGTATGGATTTGGTGGTTAGATCTGTCTAGGGTTTAGGTTGATGTACTTGTAATTTCTGATGTTAATGTTGGTTCTAAAGATTCAGGTGTTTCATCTACAAAGTAGCTATTTGGAATTATCTAGATGTAGTTTTTGGTTGAAATTGAAACTTTTGAAATACCCAGATGCAGTTTTTGATTGAAATTTAGTTTGTGTTTTTTCTATCTGACATTTTGCTAATTCTAAACAAGGCTTTTAGCAGGAATGAACGACATCATCTAACTAAATGTGTTATAAAACCCTTTCCTCATACAAGCCATGTTAATTGGCTTGGAAGCCCTGTCAACTTTTAACTTCATTGTTCTAACGAAACCCACTGATTCTCCAGAAGGTCCTTAGTCGAATATCTATGAAACCTTCTGTGGCTCTTATGCTTGATGTTGTAGTAGAACTGAGATAAGTCATGTGACTTGTTTCCAACGGCACATACGAGAAGGGTGACAATTGTGTGTTTTTTCCTTTTGTAGCAATAACATTTATCAAATTGTTCATCATTGTTTGATAGTTTGTTTACAGGTGACTGGTGATAACTGATAACTTCAAATTTCGGTGATCATGATACCTGCTGAGTTGAGTTCAGATCTTTCTGGAGTAGCAAAAGTGGCATTGTTTTCTTTAACTGCAATGAGTACTTACAAAAACAGTGTAAGCAAAAGGATAACTGCAGTGAGTTGCATAAGTGGCACATGATAATCTCATTCGGTATAGCCTACAACTAATTACAGCGGATTGAAAGCGATATAGTTTAGTTTAAATGATTATAAAAACAAATCGTTTCACTAAAATTCAAATAAAAAAATAATGAGCCCGTCGTAAAACTACTTAACATTTACCTAAACTATATTTTTTGCATCCGCTGTTCGCATTCCTCATGTCCGAGTTGGACTACACCTGCAGCACGGCGTTTCAGGTTTTATTCACCTCAAACGGTGCCGTTACACAGTTTTCCTGATGCTCACTGAACGAGCTTCCGATGGATCTTTTTGGGCTGTTCACTCCTTTTAAATTAAACAAATTCAAAGCCCAATAAATACCTCATTAAAAACCAAAACGGTGTCAAATCGATGCTAAAACAACACCGTTTTATATCGAGCGTTGTATCCTCGCAAGGTCCGTCTTTTATCGTTCAGTTTTTCACAGTCGTTTTTTCTAGAAAATTCTCATTCTGGATTCCGATTGTCGGTTAGTCGTTCTTAACGTCGCCGTTTAAGATGCATTAAATTGCTTTTTTCTCAAGCAAACTTGAATTACTTGACATTGAAGCGGTCTCAAACGGCTACTTATAAAGACATCCGGCTGAGTGAGAAGAGCGCCAGTTAGGGTTCAGATATCAAATTTACGGTTCGAGATGCGGTGTCGGACTGTTCTCCGTTTCCGGTTAGCGCTCTTTTCTCTTCATATTCTGGTTTTTCTGAATTGGTGATTATGGCGTAAAGAATTGATTCGTTTGAATCTTGCGCACTTTTAATGTTTAGAGAGTTCGCTTGTATGTATATCCATGATTGTTGGTTATGGCCCAAAGAGTTGATTTGGATGAATTGGCGTGTGTTGATCTGTATTTGGATTAAGAGCATGTCTTAAATATACTCTGATTACCTTGATTTCAGTGGATTGTCTGATTGTGTAAGAATATGTGTCTTGTTGGATTGTGTGACTGTGTAAGAATATTGTCTCACTCAATATCGGTCTGATTTCGTTGGTGGTATTTGGTTTAACATGGCTCTTTAGTAGCTTTTTACTGAACTTCCTTGTCTTTTTTACTAAAAATCCCTCTTCGGTGAATCACATGTGCGTATTGTGTTGGTGTTGGAATGCGAAGAATGAGTGTATGTTGGGATTATTTCTGGGAGCGGAATGTAGAATTCCATTTGGCATGTAGGCACACATGATCTGCCATAATCCAGGTGTTATTCTCTTGGTGTTGTGACCTTATATAAAATCATAGGGACACAATTTGTGTGTGTTATATATCTCTATGATTGGAAAGTGTGGCTTAAGTGTGTGTTGGGACAATGGTTTTTTATTGGGGTGTACAAAATGTAGAATGATCATTTGGCATGGCACCGTAGTACACGTGATTCTTGCCAAATGGATCAGGGTTTCAGTCCTCTGCTGAATTCATTCCCAATCTGCTTTTTCAATTATGCAATGACACTATGTTGTCGTGTAAAATTGGAGGAAAATATCATGTGGCTCAGTGATGGGAAAGTGTGGCTCTAAGCGTATGTGGGGACTATGGTTTTTATCGGGGGTTCAAAATATAGAATATAATGGATACGGGTTTCAATCCTCTGCACATCCCATTCTAATTCTGCATTTTAATTATGCAGTGACACAAAGTTGTCGTGTAAAATTGGAGGAAATTATCATATGTTCTGTGATGGGAAAGTGTGGCTATGAGTGTATGTGGGGACTATGGTTTTTATCGGGGGTTCAAAATATAGAATATAATGGATACGGGTTTCAAATTTCAATCCTCTGCACGACCCATTCTAATTATGCATTAGTATGCATTGACGCTAAGCAGTTTTTGCCAAACTAGAGAAGAGTCTCATATTTTTAATGCATAAAGAGTTGATTCGTTTGAATCTTGTATATTTTTAATGCTTAGAGAGTTGGCTGGTATGTATATCCATGATTGGTTATGGCACAAAGAGTTCATTCGGCTGAATTGGTGTGTGTTGATCCTTATTTGGATTAAGAGCATGTCTTTAATTTAATCTGACTACCATGATTCCAGTATCCAGTGGATTGTCTGATTGTGTAAGAATATGTGTTTTGCTTGATTGTGTTACTGTGTAAGAATATTGTCACACTCATTAGCGGTCTGACTTCATTGGTAGTTATTTGGTTTTACATGGCTCTTTGGTATCTTTTTAGTGAACTTCCTTGTCCCACTAAAATCCCTCTTTTGGCAAATCATATTTCCAAGATTCAGTTTTCATTCATCTTGGTGGCGAAACTTCTTAAGCCTGGTTGTATCACATATTGTGTGTGTATCGTGTTGTGATTGGAATGTGTAATATGAGTGTATGTTGGATTATTTGGGAGGGGATGTAGAATTCCATTTGGCATGGCATGAAGGCACACGTGATTTGCTAACTAGAAAGGGTAGTCAATCTTCGACCTGGCCATAATTCAGGTTTCATTCTCTTGGCGTGGTGACTCATAGGGAATGCGGTTTTTGGCTTAAGAATATGTAAGACAATGGTTTTATATCTCTATGATTGGAAAGTGTAGCTTAAGTGTATGGTGGCAATATGGGGGTACAAAGTTTGGAAAATTTATTCGGTATGGTGGCACACGTGCTTCTTGCCAAATGGATAGGGGTTTAAATCCTTGGCACAACCTATTCTAATTCTGTTTTTCAGTAATGCAGTGACTATTGGAGGAAAATCTCATCTTTAAAAGCATGTCTGACATCACAATTATCTCACTTTGTGTTTATGTGTGTTCCTACTTCCTATCAGATATGGATTGCTTGCAGTGCTCGAAAAAAGGATATTACTGCCTGAAATGTGGATGCTTGATTTATGTGTAATGGATGAGTTTGATGTTTAACAAATCTTTGTTACTATAAATCCTGTCGAATGATCAGATTAAAGGGCATTAAACATTTGGTTTGGTCGGTATGTTTAAACAATATTTTTATAAACGATGTTACTAATGTAGTCTTTTGGACATTGCCATTCTGTGACTGATATTAAGTAAAAATGGGAGCTTTGTCCATCACTGTCCGTGGATGGTTGTGTAGAGACCTTATTGCTGCTTCATCAGGAAATTCTATTGTAGACATGGATTGTTCATTTAATTTGAGCTTATCTGACATGGTAGATATTACTGCTGTATACTGTTTTAAATTTGTAAGTGACCAAATTTTTTTGGTAAACTTTATTTGGCAGTAACCTCATGTGTATCACGACAGAGAATAAACAAATGGCGTAGGGGAACTTGCCCATCTTGGAGCTTGCTAAGTGTGTTGGTTCTAGTGCAATGTTTGTTGGTCATCTATGTCTCTACAACCTGTCTCAATTTGCATTGATGGCTTGTTATTCACGTTGTTTACATTATTCAGGAGATACTTTGGTGCATCCCGAGCAGCTACTGGTGAAATGTTAATCTGATTGGTACCTTTTATTGGTCTTGTATCTCCATTTTTTACTTCAAAGCAAATTTGAGATGTAGTACATTGGTTGATTAATGCGTCATCTAACTTTATGTCTACAATAAATGTGACATCTATGGCAGGAGTAAAAACTTTTCTGATGAAGGAGAAAGAGTAGTTGATACTTTTTTTGGTGGGATACAACTGACAGCATGACATTGGTAATACAAAAAACTTGTAACTTATTATTTACCGTTATACAGATGAACTGATTAGAATCTAGCCATGATTATGCCATCTTTCAGGATTCCGGATTGCAGTTGTTTTAACATATATGACCTTGGTGAAATACTCACAATGGGTGTTTACTGCACTGATCGCTGCATCATTGCTCAAGCTATCTAGTTGGTTCAATCACATGTAGGCAAAGTGTGGCCGGCTAATATTACTGAAGGTATCTGGAAAATCTGATAAGAAAAACTCTGTTGCAGCCTTGCAGGTACGCTTCCTACTTATTATTGTCTATTTATTGTGTCTTATTGATTGACATTAGTCATTTACATCACAAGACTTGATTTGTATGAAATTTTGAAACTTCTTGAATTTAGAAGGAACAGATAGCTGGTGTTTGTGAAGTTGTCTTTTGCCTTTCTTCAGGCTTCTCACCTGTTTATTCAGTGGTAAATGATTTTTTTAGAATATCTCATAGAAAGTTGGGTTTTCATTTGTGAAAATCTTGTTCTCGAGCATGCGGTAGAAGTATTTGAGTTATGACGCCCTCTCCTACCCCAACAGCTGCTCTTAGTCCTATACTAATGTTATTATCTTTACTTTTCTACTTGATCCCCAGGTAAAGATCAGCCTTGAAAACCCATCACCTAGAACTCAACTTCATGAGTTGGGTAACAAATCTGGCAAGCTTAGAGACTTCAAATGAAGCTCGAAGTCCAGACATTTCGTTGGTAAAATGTTTGACGACAGATTTTAAGGAACAAAGGCCAAAGTTTGTCAATTACTCAGCTTTGTAAGTCTGAAGTAAATAAATAAACAAATGAGTACAGTGCAACTCATGAGGCTGCATCGATCTGGCCATCTGGTGGCAGGCTTCACTCACTATCAACCGGGAAACCTTCATTTTTGGATGATGAGGTTTCAGTTTCACCTGGTTCTGGATCAGACCCAAAAATCCGGTGCAGTTCACGCCCCGCTGCCTGAAATGACTCTGTAACATGAGAAACTAAATAAGTCAGGCCACCTAAAGCTTTTTTTATAAAACTTCTTCATTACGCATCGTGAGAAGTCTTACCTTTCCATTTGGAGAAATTTTCTTTGTTGATCCCACAGCCAGTAACAGTTGGAATTACGTCCAGCAGCTTATCAGAGAGTGCTTTGAGTTCCTGCACAACTCCGTAAATACTTTTCCCATTCGGAAAGTATATATGGTCGTTCGGATGCTTAGATTTGCTTCCAGCATGTTGCTCCAATTGGTACGCATTTACCAGCTGAAACCGGTTTTATTTTTACCTTGTTAATTTTGAAATATTCAAAAATCTTTCTGAGACTATTATAAATTGTCATACCTTTAACCTTTTACACTCTTTGCACCAGCACAGGTAACTGGTTCCTTGAATAGTTCCACGGACAGTTTTCTGCACACACAAAAGAAAGCGTTACCAGTCATTACTGCAAGAGTGTTTATCAGATTGAAACTGAGGTCACTGCAAAATGTTGAGTTTACTTACGGTACGATCCCACGAGACATATTTTACAGATATCCCATCAAAGATTCCAGTTGATAAGAGACTCTTAACATTGGCTGGGAATATGTTTGAACCATCTCGATGTTTTCTCCTCGATGTAACTGATGATAAAGTACCTGGATCTGTTGTATGCCTCCTGATTTTCAGACCAGCTGATGTGTGAGAATTTGCGGACAGGTCATTTATGGTATTTTGACCGAGTATATTGTTGCTTGGACGTAGATCAGGAAAAGAACTTTGATAAAACCCTCTCGAAAGTGTAGAGTTGGGATATGGGGGGAAGACCTTGTCAGGACCAAGGATTCCAGTTTCGTAGACATATGGACTTAAAGAAAATGATCCTTGAGGTTTGGTATTCAGACAAGGAGCTGGCACAGGAATATCTTGAAGGCTTTCAGACGAGACATTCTCGGTAATCTTGTCTACTTGTTCCCCATTCATTGTGAACTTTTTAGCTGCATTTTGGCCCATTTCTTTACCTGACTGAGGTAAGTCTTTTCCCAAGGCCCGCCGCATACTTTCCAGTTGAAGGGCGTGAACTGAGTACAACTGCTGCTTGTTATACTCGCTGTCCTCAAATCCTTTTCACCAGCATAATTATAACCACTGGGTAACTCGGTATCTCCAAAGCCGGCCATTTGAGTAATGCTTGGAGTTGAGCTTGAAGTGCTTCTCAATAAAGAAAGACTGGCCAAATGTGGTCTGCTAGGCAGTGGTGTACTTGAAAATTCAGGATCTTGGTCGAGCCTTCTTCGAGTGGTTACTTGTGATGCAGTGGTGTGATCAATCAGGTGATCATTGCCTCGCTTTTGTCCCAACTTTAACAAACCTTGGGGACCCATTTCTCGGTTATCGGTACTACGGCCACCAGCCCCGGACAACAGGTGAGTAAAATTCTGCATTTTCCAATATCATCGCTTCAATCAGATAACCAATATTTTGAAAATATGATCGCTAGTAAAAGAACATACATTAACCCAAAACTGTAGATGCTAACATTAGTATCTCATAACTTATCAAAATAAATTCACAGACAAATCAATATGAAATAAATAATAACTGGAAAACATCAAATGTATCGAGTCTTCGTGCATATAGCAGCGACTTAAAATAATAAATTTACATCTCATGCATTAACCAATGCCCAGGCATGCCAATCTTTTTTGGTAATTTCTTTACAATTATCAAAATACTCTCAAATAAAATTTTGGCTTATCATTAGTTTAATACCCCTCACGTCACCACTAAAATGACTAAAAATTTCTAAATTTACGCTCTTTAAAGTATTTTTTCTATACGCCTTCAAGTGGGGTATATAGGAACAAATGAGAAGTCTACATAATTGTGGTTTTCATTTAAAATGGGTAAATGAGGAATAAAACTTGATAGAACAAATTTAAAGAGGGTAAATATAAAAAAATCTCAAATGACTGGTATAAACGAGTCACTTGTATTTACACTGTAAATGATAATGGATGATCTAGCACCGGTCTCGATCAAAATAGTTATACATTTATACTCATTTATCAATCATTAGGAATTACAAAAAACATGTAAACATGTCACATTTGGACTATATGAGTGATCTCATAGAGCAATGTAGAACGAAGAAATGTGAACAAGGCGGTTTTATAAACAATTATACATGAAAATGCATTATGAAATAATCATAGAAATTGGAAAAGATTTAAAAAGAAGAAAATCTTTCCCAAACCATAGAACCAAATCAACATATTATGAGAAGTAGTTCATCATGACATCTACAAACGGAAAGTCGAACAACATTTTTCCAAATACAAATATGTCAACACATAATCATTCAAATCAAACCATTACACACACAACATACAATGTCTCAAAGATTCAATTAAAATTTCCAGCCACCTACCATTTCTGGTTTAGTGAGCAAGGAAGCTCAGACCCAGACTCTCGGATCAAAGTTGAGTTGATCTGCCACCATGCAAAGCAGAAGATCAGAACACAGAAAGGGACAAAACAACTGATGATTATATACAGACAAACATTTTAATGAGAAAAATGAAGCATTTTTCCAAGCAGATGTGATAGAAACAGAGCAGACCTGCAGTTAAGGGATTGAAGCAGAGACAAGAGAGGCGGTGGTGAAGCTCGAGAAATAGAAGAATGAAGCTGAAAGTGAGGTAGTGAATTATGCATCGAAAACGTGCTGTTTTCTCTCCCTCTTATAAACCAGAAGGTAATAATCCTCTGCATACGCGCCTCCACCTTTATTTTCCTTATTCAACCAATTAAATAACACCACGTGGCATCCACTCCCCATCGGCCATTTTTCTCATGGTGCACGGTTAGTAAAAATGGACGAGCGAGTACTTGATTAATTGATATTCGACAGGTACGATGAAATTGGTCCAATCCAAGGATAGTAACATTCCACGTGGCGGTATATAATTGGTAGATATCTATATTTGAAAACATTTATTCTCTTACTGTTTTTTAATTAGAATCTTTTTGTTTTTCTGGTAAGTGGTATAGAAAGATTTCATTAGATAAAAATGGGAAAAAATTTAGAAGGGTTAATTACTTTAATTGGTAGGATTTTAAGAATTGACTTGTTAATTTCTCATATTTATGCTTTTGGTTTGGATTGAAATGTTACCACTTGTTTCTTGGGTCAGCTTGCAAAGCTTTTGATTTTCAAGATTTTAAGTAATTATGAATGAATATTTGCATTGATTTTGATTCATGTTTGACTTTCATTTACATTTTGGGGTGTATAATTCAACAAAATTGCCATGAAATAATCAAAAATGAAAAAGGGGTTGGTCCAAATGTAAAATGTTATGCATTTTTATAGTAAAATACGCATATTCTCCGCATTTATATTTTTCTGGACTTTATTTAATGTAATGATCGCCCCATATAACATACCGTATGTGATTAAAATCTTGAAAGACGAGCTATGTATGGTACAATGTAATCAGTCAACAATTATCCCATCGTTTAAAACATGATAATATTTCCAAGTTATGTTTGTAAAGTGATTATGATCTTTAATGTTAAATGGTTTCCAAAGTGTTCATTTTGTTTTGTTTGGACCAAATTATTTGAAAATGTAAACTCGAAAATGCTTATGTCTTGAAATCATCATTAAATAGAAAAGGGACATCAGATCAAGAGAACTACTAGCGTATTTGTTAACTAAAGAGTATTTATGTCAAAATATTTGTATAAATATGTGTTTTGCAATAGCGTTTTTCCATGTAAAATGTATATTAGAGGCTTGCATTTCAGGGAATTTCGGCGGAAATCACTGGCTAATAAATGTAATGTTTAAATTAAATACAATTGTCTTGTAATATAGTAACATTGTCATTTATTTAGCTGGTATTTACTACAAGGTTTCTACTAGATGTATTTATTGTCAGTATTAATATTCTGCATTCCAGCCATATATCCTGCATAGTCCATAAAAATCAGAGAAAATAGTTATATATTTAAAATATTAATAAGAGGTTAAGATTAACGTATGTTTTTTTGCAAGACTGAATGACTTTGGCAGACAAATTCCTATTACAAAAAATACTACAATTATTGTTATTCGCATTTATAATTGTTACCAATGAATTATACGAATGAATACGTACATATCAAACCCATTAACTTTCTTAATCAGCAACTGAGATAAAAATTATAGATATTTGCAAAATCTAGGTGTAGTTGGATTAGCACAGGATTGTAATCAGCTTCTGATTAATGAAAACACAAACCTCTTAGCAGGGTTTTGTATTCTCAAACGTTCAGTTTGTACTTGTTCAAAACAAAGTCGTCCATACCAGGGGCGGCTCAAGGCCATATGTGGCCTGAGGCGAATTATTTTCATGTGGCCTTTGTGTTAGTTTTAAAGAAAAATTTAAGAAATTTTACATGCATTATTTTAAAAACAAAATTTATTAAACATTTTTGTTTGACTATTGTGAGAGATTTTTTTAAAATTTAAATACAAAAATGAGTGTCATCTGATTAAGCATATTATTCCGGGGTAAGAACATAAAATAATCATTGAATTGTATCTAGTCTCGACTTTACGATTTAACATTACAAAAGAATAGTAATGGTAGAAAATGGGTAAGATCAAGGAAGACCACACGTTTAAGTAATAAGAGAAAACATAATTTCAATCATTAATTTAAATAATTTGAAGATTGAGATAAAATAGTTTTTTAATTAAATATGGCGACTCGATTCGCAAAATAATATAGACAGTTGAACGGAATTTTAGTATAAATCTCGTCCATTGAGATGATATCCATCGATTTAACATAAACTCATACTCTATTTGCTCCACTATTTTTATCTCACTTCCTTAATATATGTGAGATATATAATACTGAAACGGACAAAAATAATGGGAGGCAGGAAGTATGTCACTTGAACCTTTTCTTTGCAGAAAATACATATAGATATATAGATTACAGATTAGGTTCAAATGAGACATTTATATATGTGTGAAACCGTAAGACACCATCTCATCCATTCATTTTATTAAATCTAACGATGAGATTTAAAACCATTTTTTTCAACCGCCCGTGTTTTGCGCACACTTGTCCCCCAATTTAATTAAAAAATGAATTAATCACAACCGTTAAATTATTAAAATCAACGTTTAAGATCATATCTCAGCGTCTCACAAAATTCTTTTTTCTCACAAGAACCCAACCTTATAAACTACAAGGTATAAACGTCCCACATGAGTTTATTATATACAATTAAATCAACATTTATTTTAAAATCATAGTTATTGACTTCATATAAAACAAGATTTCAAATGCTATCTGTACAAGATTTCACATTTTCATTCCATTTATCCTGTAATCAATAATAATGAATTACTGATTAATTGAAAGAGGCCTACTTAAATTATTTTGGGGCCTACTTTAAAATAAATTTGTGGCCTTATTTTTTTAATGTTTGTATGTAATTTTTTCTTGTGAAGTGTGGCCTGAGGCCTTCGCCTCAGAGGCCTCACGGTAAAGCCGGCCCTGGTCCATACTAAATTCAGTTTCATTCTGTTTGATGAGATGCAAGTCCAAACTCAAAATGGGGCTTCAGGCATCATTTGGAGAGTATTGAAACAAAACTAAACAATTGACCTAGCAATCTGTTTGATTGTTCTAGTGAAATAAAAAAGGAAAATGTGTTGTTCAGCCAGATATAACGAAGGCAACAAAATCTTTGATGAAAAAGTTGGGACAATAAGATGAAACAGATGTCTTGAGCTTAATTTAAATAATTCCGATCTTGTTGGCAACATCCAGGGCATCATAATCTGGGGTCAACCTGACATAAGCCTTCTTTGTACCATCAGGCCTGCAATGAACATGACATTGAGTACTGATTAAGCGACGAACGTTAAAAACATAGCTACAGTTCAAATGGCATGGAATTATAGCATCAAGATAGTACCTGATCAATGTGTTAACTTTCTTAGTCTGGATGTCGTACATTTTCTTGACTGCAGCCTTGATTTTCTTTTTGTCGGCACGAATGTCAACAATGAATACCAAGGTGTTATTGTCCTCAATCTTTTTCATGGCAGATTCAGTAGTCAACGGGTACTTAAGAATCTGATAGTGGTCCAATTTGTTACGTGGAGTAGCACTGATTCTTGGGTACTTAGGGTCTCTTGCCTTCTTAAGTGTCCTTGGGCGATGGAAAGTTACCGAGGTCCTTATTTTCTTACCCTTCTTCTTGATGGTTGACGTGCCAGACTTCACAGCCTTGGCAGCCTTCAATGCCTGAGCCTTGGGATCAACCTTCTTTGTGCTGTCAACTGCAATAAGATAGTCATAACTATTAATATAAACATTCTTTCATTGAAATTGCGCTATTTAATTCATGACCTAATAAGAAATGTGATTTACTTAAAGACGAAATATTTCATAACCGCAACTACTAATATCAGCACTATCAAAACCATGCAATACATTTCAGCTTTCTCAAACAGCCCCAGAATGCAAAAATGATACGAATTCAAACACCAGTCATTTCAAATTCAGTAAAAATGAACCACATCTCCTCACGACAAAAAAATTAAATTTACTGACTAAATAAAATCAAACATTGGCCAGACAATCGGACAGTTGATGCAGAGTTGCAATTACATGTTATCAAAGTGAGCAGCAAAAATCAACCTTATATTAGTAATTAACAATCAATTTAACCTAATTTTTCACACGATTTCAAACATACCTTTAGCAGGTGCCATTGCTGATCCTCAAATCCAAAAACCTGCACCATTTCGAAAATAAATAAATCAAACACTTTGTATGAAACGCTACATTTCATCGCCGCAACCATTCAGAGCTTAAACTTCACAAATCGAGGAATCGCTTACCGGAGTGTGACTCGTAGCGCGGCACGGTTAGGGTTCCGAATTCGGAAAACCCGACTGATGCTTGTACTTATGCTTCACCCTATTGGGCTTCAAGGCCGAATCTTATTCTAAGCCCAAATTCAAAATCTTGAACTACATCGGCCCAGCCCATCATGAATATAAAATAAGTCGCACCAACCTTTGCGGTTTCGCAAAATTGTACACGTATTTTCTAGGGATGAGATTTGTGAGACAGATAAATATTGTAAGACTGTAGGACGCATTCATAATCAGGGGAAGTATCATGTGGAACTCCCTCCTTTCCACGGATCCATGGATCCCCCTTCATCACCGTTGATTGCATTTTTTGTGTGCAACAGATTGTGCCACGTGTTTGCATTTTTGAAATGCACACGTGAGTTGCACATGCTCATTAATGCGTTGGCACAATCTGGTGCGTCCAAAATGCAAACAGTAAATGCAATCAACGGTTGCAAAGGGGATCCATGAATCCATGCCTTCATAACCATTAATCTTATAAATATTGACGGTTGTGATTGAATTCAATTATTAATTAAATTTTAAATTTAATATGCAAAAAATGATGGCGGTTTAGAATACAGCGGTTATTTTCATATAAATCATAACCGTCAAATAGATAGAAATCTACGGTCATAATGATATCTTACGGTTCTACCAGAATTTGTATGTTTCACTTGAAGCCTTTCCGGTATTTACTGTTTCAACAACTAATCAACAACATTAAACATATTAATTATTGTTAACTAATGAGCTATAAATATAGAAACATCTTCCTGTTTTTGCACATGATCATGAAAATGATTACCATAATCTTGTAGCTTCTAAATCATGTCTAAATGCTACTGTACTTGTCCTATTGAAGTTATAAATTTCAAAGAATGTAAGCCTGGCATTTGTACTATGATATGGTTGTGTTGGTTGGCTACTTCATTAACTCACTTCTCTACCCCATCATCCACTTCATGCCTATAAGTTACAACTATGTCCAGCTGCCTTACAACACTCTCCATACAAACCAGCTGTCCAAAACTCATGGAGCTAGTGACATCTTTACTCGTTCTTGCATTGGTGATATTCATCGTAGCGAGGCTGATCAAGGTGGAGTGGCGGAAGACAGGTCAGCAATGTTATTTGTTGAGTTATAAGTGTTTTAAGGCTCCTGATGATCGAAAGGTTGATGTGGAAACATGTGCTAAGATATTGTTGAGAAATAAGAATCTTGGGTTGGAGGAGTTTAGATTTATGTTGAAAGCTATTGTTGGGTCTGGGATTGGAGAGGATACATTTGCTCCAAAGATCGTGATCGAGGGGAATGAAGAGTTTCCGAAGTTGGATGAGGCTTTGGAGGAGATGGATGAGATTATGTTCACTACACTCGATCAATTGTTCCAAAGTAATTCGGGTATTAGTCCCGGCGATGTTGATATTCTTGTAGTGAATGTATCGTCTATAACGACTATTCCGTCGTTGGCTGCTAGAGTGATTAATAGGTACAAAATGAGGGATGATGTTAAGGTGTTTAATCTGACCGGAATGGGGTGCAGTGCTAGTTTGGTTGCAGTTGATTTAGTGCAACAGTTGTTCAAATGTTATGAAAACAAGTTAGCTGTTGTGGTCAGCACTGAGTCAATGGGACCGTTTTGGTATTGCGGAAAGGATCGGTCGATGATGCTGACTAACTGTTTGTTCCGCATTGGCGGTTGTTCGATGCTTTTAACCAACAACCGTGATTTTAAGCAAAAGGCAATGATGAAGCTGCGTTGCACGGTGAGGATTCACACCGGAGCGGACGATATGGCTTACAACTGTTGTAGTTGGGACAAGGATGATATGGGATATGATGGCTTTAGGCTCACTAAAAACCTTCCAAGGGCTGGAGTCAAAGCCTTGACTGAGAATTTCAAATTGTTACTGCCCAAAATGTTACCGTTGAAGGAATTAATAAGGTACATTTTAGTCACATATGTCCGAAAAGAAATCAATCCAAAGCTCGTCAAGGGTATGAAAACCAAGCCTGATTTGAAGACCGGGGTGGATCACTTCTGCATCCACCCCGGAGGCAAAGCAGTGATTGATGAAATGGGTAAAAACTTCGAGTTAAGTGAATATGACGTCGAACCTGCTAGGATGACACTACATCGATTTGGCAATACATCGTCAAGCGCCATTTGGTATGTTTTAGGCTATATGGAAGCGAAGAAGCGACTCAAAAAGGGTGACAAAATACTCATGATCGGACTTGGTTCCGGATTCAAATGCAATACTTGTGTGTGGGAAGTAACTAAAAATCTATCTGATCGAAATGTTTGGGACGAGATTATAGACATTTATCCTCGTAAAGTCATCAGCCCGTTTGCAGAGAAATTCGGATGGATTACTGATCAGTCGATCGATTTGCTAAGCCAACAGGACTTCGATGACCTTCGAGATAAATATGCACGAGAGCTTGGTGCGTACTAGTAAAAGAGCTCTTCTGTTCCTAAAATGCAGATGTTTCCATGATGTCTTGTCAGAGTATCTTCAGCTTCATTAACTATGTGCTATAGGTGTGTATAAATTGGGTATAAAGTTAAGGTTATATCCAATTTCCAAAAATAAATTTTAAAAATTATACGATTTCTATAATTTATTCGATATCTTTAAATGAGATTGTAGATTTACATATATTTTTGTTCTATGAAGTATATATGTATATCATTTTCAACATGTCATAAGTTCGTCTAAGAATATATATGATATTGAAAAATGTTCATCGATATATGATAAGATCTGAATAATGTCGTTTCAATTTGAATGATCACAACTAAGCATTTTAATTTTAACAAGTCTAAATGTAGAGTACCTTTGTAGGAAGAAATTCTTGCTTCAAATCTTTAACGGATAATAAGAAAGTTCCCGTTTTATATACAGTAGAGATGATCACAACTAAGCATTGCAGATATGTCTATCATTTGAAATCGACAAATGTAACAAGCACAATATTTGAGGCCAACTTTGCCAGCCTAAACCTTAGTTTCTAATGGACCACATATGTTCAACATAAGGCTTAAGGACGTTAAAGCATCAATAAAAAGAGAGCTCGGATAGACTTTTCGGTGTGCAAATTTATGTGACCGAAAAGCTTGTTGGAAGTTGAGGTTGCTATCAGCTTTGATGCCTTTCATGTGCAAATTTAACACCAAATAAGGAAACAAAGGACTTGTTCCAAGCACAAGTAGCAGTAGTAATAATCACACACTCATTCACCTCCTTATACATACAATAATCACGTTACATGTCTGGTTTTTTCATTGATTTTGATGTTCTTACGATGTGCACGAATTAAATATTGATGAGCCAAAATGAACCATCCGTTTGTTGGTGCATGTAGCAAAAATATCGAGGATGACGGATAAGTTTTTGTAACACGATAATACACATTCTCATCCATTTATTATAAATGAATCAACATATGAGGTTTAATATAAAAACAACTCTCAAATATAACTGTTCGTGTTTTTTTAAATTCAACCGTCCAAATTTATATAAAATCAACGTTAATAACAAACGTCAGATTCATTAAATCAACGATTGAGATTACATCATCCGGTTTCACAAATATATATTTTCTCTCTATCTTTTCCCTCGATAAAATAATTATTAAACATATGCATCAACCAACTAACAAAGTTGAGGGCTGAATTAGTCAATATTTAAGTATCTTCCAGCACATGGACAATTGCCTCTTCAAATGGGCACTTCATGCATTGGATCATGTTAAAAATCCTAAATTCCACACTTAAGTCTTATCTGCCAGACAAGAGTTTGGCCAGATAAGATTGAGGTTGATGTCTGATGTTTCACATCTTTTGTCCTTCATTTATGCATATTGACTTTTTGAGTGTAGTTTTGTCTATAAACTTAAGAGTTTGGTTCTTTTACGATCTAGTGCATTTGTGCATTTTGAAATTCTTCTATTTGCACTTTTGTATTAATTATATGCACGTTTCATTTGCATTTGTGCATTTTGCTACACGATAAATTGTTTGCACAAAATGAAAAAAAAAAAATGCAATTCTGCAACTGTTGAACGGTGCGATTGCTGGGTCGCAGAGATCGTACTCTAACAGATGGGTCGCAAATAACGTCTTCCTAAACTTATACCCACAACTTGTAACTAGTGGCTACAATGGCTGGGCCGGCCGATATACGGCCCATTGGGCCTCAACCACGTAACCGAACCTTCTCTAAGACTCCGCGTGCAACTCACGCGCCTCCGTAGAAACAACCTCGTTTGTTGTTTGTCGTCTGCTGGCGTCATATATCATCAGCATCAATCAACCCCCAAACCCCAATTTCACTTGTTCAATTCATCGATGCCGACTTTGAAGCTTGTTAACTCCATCTACACTAACCCCTACAAATTCGTCCGCACCCTAAAATCATCATCATCAACCCTTCATCGAAAAACAACTATAAACCCCTCCCATCTCCGTCTCAATCGCCACATCACCACTAACCTCCGCAAAATCAAAAAGTTTCCACCTTTCGCTCCTCTACAGCTTCGCCTCCCTAACCCTTCGATTCCCAATTTAGGGTTTCGTAATTGCAAGTCCCTTTCGTCATATTCGCCTGAGAATGATACAACTGGAGGGGCCATTGCGGATAGAGATGAGAATTGGGGTCACAATGGTGGGTTGCATCAATCGGATAATGAGGAGGAAAAGCATTCTAAGTTATTGACATTGCCGACTCTGCTGACAATTGCACGCGTGATTGCTGTTCCAGTTCTGGTCTCCAGTGAGTAGTTTAGCTTCTACTGATTTTATAGGACAAAAAAGACTTGATTTTTATGTTAAAATGATGTGAGTTGAGTGTGGTTGTGTTTGTAGCGTTTTATATGGATAGTTGGCTGGGGACAACAGCTACAACCAGTATTTTTGTATTTGCATCCTTCACAGATTGGCTCGATGGATACCTTGCTAGGAAGGTAAGCAAATGTAAAAAATGTAACATTTGAGAAATTTGTGAGAAATTTTGGTGTTTGATAATTGATGCATGTGGTTGCTTGTTGGTTTTGTGTTAGATGAAGTTGAGCTCTCAGTTTGGTGCGTTTCTAGACCCAGTAGCCGATAAGGTGAGATGTTTTAACTGATGCAATGAGTTTCTTTTTAAATTAGATCTTTCTTTCTTATTAGCCCACATTGATATGTGTTAACGTCTTTTGTAGCTTATGGTTGCTACCACATTGATCTTGTTGTGCACAAAACCTTTGGGTTTTGAAACTTTCGGACAAATGCCTTGGTTGTTGACTGTTCCTGCTATTGCTATCATTGGTCGAGAGGTGAGCCTTTTTGCAGCTTTTCCCTTTGAATTAGAGAATGATCCCCATGGTGATGTTTTTTGATTTCCTGTGTTTCCATTGACTCGTGAACCTGTCAGCGCTATCGTTGTCAGGTTTTTTTTTAGAATCAGTTAAATTCTGACTCACTATATTTTGCATGGTTTGTTGTCGGTCCTTTTTTCAAAATTTTGCGATTATTCCAGATAACCATGTCCGCTGTTAGAGAATGGGCTGCTTCTCAAGACAGCAAACTCTTGGAGGTTCGTCGTCATTATCTCTTGCAGTTTCAACTTTTAAGTTGTTTTCCTACTATCTGTACTGAATTGTCATTCCAATTCCATCAGGCCGTTGCGGTCAACAATCTAGGGAAGTGGAAGACTGCTACACAGATGACAGCATTAACGTTTCTTCTAGCCGCTAGAGACAGCAGGTAAAGTCCCAAGTCCCAAAATTCCTTTAATTCAGTCAATTAGTATTTCTGATTCTTATGATATATTGCTTATTTGTGGACAAAAGTATTTTGTTGCAACAGACTAACTCTCTTTTTGTGCAGTCTTGTTGGGGCTAATGGTCTCGCCACTACCGGAGTGGTCTTGCTCTATGTCTCAGCATGGCTTGCTGTTTGGTCATTATTTGTGTATATGAGGAAAATATCAAAAGTGCTGCTCAAATGAAGATCTTTTTGAAGTTTGACCTCTCCTGATTTGGTGCACTTCCTATCAGCTCGAAACTAAACCCCAATGTTCAGAACTAACATATCGAGCTGCTTCAGTATCTGAAAGGCCAGTTGTTTTTAAAGCAGAAGCCTCCTCATCTCATTCATGGTCGATTTGGCCAAATATTTTTCTCCCAATCAGGATATTCCTACAGCTTCTTGATAAAGAGGGCTTGTAAAAATACTTATATAAACAGCTACTTTTGTCCCAAAAAATTGTACTGAAATCGTCGCGGACAGGTTTTTTTGGACACTGATATTGATAACAAAATGAATACCATTGCGTTGTAACTCAGGTTCCCTTTCATAACTCTTTCCAGTATGGAATAACCAATGAATATCGAGTTGATCCTATACATAATGTGCGCCTAGGTTGTGTTATTGGCAGACAGTAAAGAAACCAATGCAGCAAGGTTGTTTAAGGTTGTATAAGTTCCAAGAATGTGAATATAAGGAACCTTGAGGCTAACTAGGATTGGCTGGACGTAGAAGTCCCACCTGCACCTGCCTTGATAGATAGCAGTGGACGTCGACTGATGCTGCTGCCACTGTTAACGAGATGGAAATCAAGGAAGACAACCACAACTGTGATGTCATCATGGAAGTGCCTCCTAACTCCTCTGTCAATCTTTTTCAGGTCTGAGTATCTCATTTCACGTTTCTTGGCTGCTTCATGTAGAGCGGATTTTACAAGCTGCCTTGCTATACCCTGCACTCAAAATAAGCAGCGAAGTTAGGGAGTAAACTAGAGTAAACGAATACTGCACCAAAAAATGGGGAAAAGGGAGGCACACAGAGTTATCTACTATGTATGCTATTGAGGCTTAAAGTAATGTGTGGTATTCTCACATTTCGTGGGAAGCTGTTAACTATATCGACTGCCTCCTGATTGCTCAAGTGTTCCCATAACCCATCAGATGCGAATATGAGAAATTGATCTTCGGGGTGGAGCTTCTGCACTACAACTGAAGGCTCCGCTTTAAGAATTGGCTTGTCGAAAGGTTCAGGAAGTCTGAATTTCGGAAGAAGAGGCTCACGGTTGAACTCAGAATTTTTCAAATACACATCACCTATGGATCTCGAAATCTGCAAGACTTATTTTGTTAGAAAATGAACTATCTTGGTTATCATTCAAAATCAAAAGCAGTAAGAGCGCAAGATGTTTACTTGTATAATTCCCTTCACTCTCCAAACACCGCGCTTCAAAACTACAATCTGTGGATCATCAGGGTGCGATGAATGCAACTCCTCTCTCACAGATTCAAAACTAGCATTGTGCTCTGATGACAGCTGAATGGCTTTAACTTCTTTCACGGTCTTCTCAAGTCTTCCTAACACCACTCTTGAATCTCCTGCGTTCGCAATGTATAATTGTCCGCCACAAATAACACCAACCAAGCAACATGTCCCCACGGATGCAATTTGCGGTTTTATTAACCACTGACGTCTTACAAGGGAAATGAATTCTTCTTCGGTAGCTAGAAATGATTTGCTGATCACATCTGCTGACAATGCCTGATTATTTTCAGTTGCGAATTCTGCAGCACAAATGGATGTTCAGTAATTAAGCAAATACATTTATCAATACCAAGATTGGATAGAGGTCAAACAAAAATTAAGGCTATACAGAGCCGATATCTTGACAACCGAAAAATATATTTAAAGTCAACAGCTAGACTCACATTAGGTATTAAGGACATAATTCTAAGTAAACAGACCATTTATCCAATTTCGGCACATTATAGTTGTTCTGAATTCTATTGATCATGATAAACTGAACAAAGATACAGCATAATTCGTCATTCATAATACAATTATGTAAATGTAAAGCTCAACGATGTATCCTCAAATAGACTGACAAAGTTCCTATCCCGAGACAACTTACACAATATAATCCGCTTTGTTAAAGTTGTCTTTTCATAGCCTATGTGAGAGATTCAACCATAGAAAGCACCTTAACTCCAAGTGGATCATGGCATACAAGAGAAAATACACTCTAATGGCTTCCCAACATCAATATGTTCGAAAAGACGTACTTATAATTTATAAGCATGCTGAAAAAATGCCAAGATAAACAATTATCGAGCTATCAGAGGACGTACTTTTGAGATTCTCAAAAAGACGCTCATTAACAAATCGAGCAGCTTCAGGACCTCCATGGCCATCATAAATACCAACAAATGTTCCTTGTGGACCTGAATCATGCAAACTCAAAGACCCTGATTCAAGTTGGCTCTGATCTTCCAACAAATTGTTCGCTTGTATCACAGCCATTGAGAATTCACCAGCAACATGTTGCCCTAAATCTTTATACCACAAAAGTCCATCAACGCGACCATATACATCACTTCCTCCACCCAAATTATCCCGTTCAACAGACGGTCTCCAACACCTCATAAAAGAAGTTACCATATTCACATATTCCAGTTTTCCTCCACTTGGCTATAATTACATTTGCATCAAATCAAACCGTAATATTAATACTTCCCACAACTCCTAAGCTGACCACATTATATCCGAATATCTATTCCACAATGAGATACCCAAATCCAAACACCATTAAATCTGCACAAAAAAACATTACCTCATAAACATCATACAAAATCCACACAACATCATACATATTACAATCAAAAATCAAAACCCCAACCCTAAATTTCCCAAAACAAAAGACAATAGTCAAGTTCAAATCTTTTAAACAAAACACCACATGGGTATGTCAAACACCTCCTAAGCACCAATCAACCCCCACCTGGGAGACAATGCACAACACCAATTACAAATTTTGACGACCTCCTCCAAAAATTGTTGCTCAAATTTGCCTCAAAACATCAAGAATGGATAAAATTCATATCTTTAATGAGGCAATTACAAACGGGCAGCAAAGAAATCAAGATGACAGATTGTATTGTGCAGATCTGAGAAAAAGGAGTGAGGAGGGAGATTCGTCAGGAGTTGTTTTGTTTGTTAATCGTGGGTTGTCT
>QZGG01001312.1:0-72089 GCA_006409495.1 Sedum album | reverse complement strand
CAATGTACAGGGAAGATGCTGTTTATACTGGGCTAGAGCTTTCCGAGTCAACCACGGGTTACTAGTGATAGTACAGATGTACAAGATGGATATGGGCTAATGATCTCTGAGTTACTCGGAAATGAGATACCAAACTGTTCAGCAGTACCAAGAGGCATAAATTCTCTGCATGATGACATGACTCTACATCATGGACAGGTACTATGACCATCTAATCTTACAGTAGTTTGTTACATGATTTTGCTGTTGTCAGTTACCTTAAATCGTAGCTCAGTATTCTAGTGATTGATATTTATAGCAACAGACCTAATACAATTTTCCTGTTTGTGAAGACTGTGGGTCCGTTTAACTAACTTGTAATGGTACTGACTTTTCCAGGAGATGTTGCCCGAAGATGACTCGATATATATGGCACTGGGAGAAATACCAATAGGTATGCTGATATTTAATTGACAAGTATTATTATTTTCTGCATATGTAAACAAGGAATCTTTGCATTAACTGAGTTTCCATTGCCATTTATTACTTATTTCCTTAGTTTTTTGATCATTCATAATATTCCGGTCAGATAGGTTAGTCATTCATATATTCTTATCATATAACATTCTAAAATAAATTTTACTGATAAAGGAAAACAAGTTCGTTCACCAACAATATGTTCTCTGAAAAGCAGAATTTACTATTGATTTTGTTCTGGTGGAGTGTATTTTCTTTATCTTAATGGTTGTTGGATGGCCATTGTTATAAATTTTATTGCAAATTCTTAAAGAAGTTGTTGCTAAAATGATACCAGGCATTGTCTGTGTTGTTTAGCTTGTTTGAAAAGATTCCTCTATTAGTCAAATGAAAAAAAATTGATGTAAGAGTCATTGACCATGTGCCCTCCAAAAATTGATAAAAAGATCATTACTAAACTAGAAACTTTTCCAATCGTCAAATTGTTCTGAAACTACTGCGTGATGCAGATTAATCTCTTTAAAATTTAATGCCTACGAGGGGGGAATTTGGTGATTGGAAGCGACGTGGGTGTTGATGCTGATTATATTTTTTATCTTGTTTTTTTCTTTGGCACGATGACTTGGGTCCTTAAACGTTTAACTGATCTCAACTGCAGTTTCGTAGTACTGTTGCCTTGATATTTGGCATCTCATACAGTTTCTTGAATCATACATGTTTTTGTCCTGCAGGGTTTTGGGAGCCGCCTAATCCAGATTTTGGCAAGCCATTTTGACCAGTGTGAGCCACACTGCACATCCACTAAATGAATCACTTTCAGCCATAAGGTGCAACAGCTATAAAGGAAAGTATCATTTATCCCCCCTGGAATGATCAGCTGATATCACGTGCAAAATTGTAGGATTTCAGTATCCAGTAGAAACTTCAGCCTCAGACGACCAGCTAGCTAGCAGGAGTGCTACTGTATCGGAGTCGCAAGAATGTACATTGTGTTGCCTGTGCTATGGAAAATGATTGACACTAGATGGTCCAAAAACGTTGTAAGAACACTGATTTTAGGATTAAAATCATCCTTTTGAAAATGTAGGCTTCATTTACTCATTATAGGCACTTACTCTTTTTAATGTAATTATTTTCTTTTAAGCATCATATTTAATTTCTAAATAGGCCCATTTCTTATGTATACAAGGCTCATTATTTCATGGGCTCATGGCCATTGCTGGATTATGGTATGCTACTGAAATACTTGCTACTTATTAGGCCAGTTTCACAATTTTCAAACAGGGCACAATTTGAGAAGCCTTTGATTTGAAAACCGAACAATTAAGATTAAAATTGATTTTTATAAAATGAGTAGTTGCATTTGTAACAGTTGAATTTGATTGTTTTATTTAGGATTCAATCTCATTCGTTGATTTATTAGTAATCAACAATTGAAATCGAGTCTCATGGTGTCTCTTCAACTTTACTCCATTCATTAAACCATAATTGATAAATAAAGTACTTTAACATTTTCAGTCACTTTCTATAAACAAAATTCACCCGTTTTGCTCAACTCAATAAAAATTGTAATGGCAAAATCAAATACCAAGAGTATTAAATTTGGCAAGTGCAATAAATATATTTTTTCATGGTTCAATAAAGTATCAACTTTAATCGACTCACCTCTCATGCATTCATAATTGTTCATCTGATAAATACATTAAATGTGAATAAATTACTCTACTTACTAAAAATATGACCAGCTGCCACCCTGTAATGTCAAAACTTTATGTCCTCAAGTCTCACACGTCACCAACCCAACTGCACACTCTAAGATTTATAAATTCTTCAAATTGTGTTATAAAATTGAATAAGAAATTAAATAAACAGACAAGTTAATGTTTCAGAATATATGAGTTACGTTTTCAGTAAATTCTTAAATCTTAAAAAAATTGAAATTGAAAATAAATAAGCACAAATCACTCATGATTGGATCCATGGTACTGATATCAATCGTTTAATAAATGTAAAATTAAGATTAATCTTAAATTTACTGTCTCTCGAAAACTAATATGTTTAGTTGATTTTATTTTTATTTTTACAGGGTTAGGAAATGGAGTAGGATCAAAAATAAATCTTAAAAAAGCAGCTCTACATAAATAAATAATATTTTTAAGATATAAAGTGGGATTGTTGACTGTGCTCATTACCACCCCAACACACTTCTCTCTAGATTCTCTTTCCTCCTTCTCCTTCACCCTCTCTTCACTGACTTCAGCCACACATCGTCCACCGCCGCAGATCCTCTGCCCCGTGCGCCAGAGATGGGCTCCATCCAGTACTCTCACCTGATTGATGTTTAGAGTGATTGGGTGTGTCTTTTCTTTCTCTCTCAGTTTGAATGTTTTAAATAGTTGATCGCCTCAATTGAAACTCAATCCACGTACTCTGGTAGAGCAGATGTGATTATTCTGAGTCACTGCATGTCCTTGAAACTCAATCCACTTAATGTGTGCATGTTGATGAATCATGGTTTGAGCCTCTTTGTGAGTGCTTTATGGTTTAGTTGTCTCTTCAATCTTTTGTTGCTGTTTTGCTCTTTTTACTTGTTTTGAAAGAATCAGGTTTCAGATTTGTGTGCTTCTCTTGTACTTGACCTTAAGCGCCTCTGGTCTGCAATGAAGTGCTTAAAATGATTAGTCTTTTGAATCTGGTTTATGGCTGCTTGTGTGAGTGTGTCAAACTTCTATATCTTTCTAGAATTCATGCATACACTTTTTGTGCAATTTTTTATTGACCTTCCTCTTCCTTAAATTTCTGATTTTATAAAAAGCATGATGGGATTTAGAGAACATTCAAGTCACGAGGGCTTCACAGCATTGAATTATATCTTAAGTACTGTTATAGCCCTTAATTTATTAAATCGTTCCAAAACCCCTGTTGGTTTGCCCGTTAAAAGTCTTCCCTAATCACTTTTGTGCAGGTAGTTTTATTAAGTCTATGCCTACAAACAACAAACACAGTACTAACATGAATCGACTTCTCAAGAAAAGACCGTCTTTAGTAGAAGCTGCATCAAGTAAACAATTGGCTCTTACTACTGGACTAAAAATGAAGCCGAAACGAAGCAGGTTCCGAAGTTTAAATGATATATACAAGGAGACTTCCGGTCAAAAATACAGCATAGAAGTTGTGGAGCAGCTAAGTAAGGAAACTCAGGATCTAAACAATAAGATCAATAGTAGAGAGAATAATGACCAGGACCCGGAATCATCTACCAAATGGCAAGGTAGAAACAACAATGGTCATATCGTTGAAGATAAGATGGTTCAGCAAGTGCAGACTTTGTCGCAGTCTGGTATAAAACTACCATCTCAAAGTAGACAAGAAGCTGAAAAGGATAACTGCATAGGAACTGGTTTCAAGATGACCACTTCAATGAGTAGAGAGAAGGAGGTGTCCCAAACTACTAATCAGAAACATGATCAAATCGGTGGCACAAGGCAAAATGATAAGTTACTACCTATTGAAAATGACAAAATGTGCTATGAGAAAAACCTTAAGAAAGCTGCATCAGGCTCCATGAAAAGTATTCCATCTGAGAGGGTGATCATTTCTGAAGGTGGCAATCATCAATCGGGTAACATACTGATGAAAAGGAACATCAAAGATATAACTATAGCATCAGGCATGCATAGAGGGAAAGAAAAAAATATGACTGATACAACTAGAGCATTAGACAAAGCCCAAAAGTCTGGAAATGAGATCAATGGGATTATGAATGACATTAGGACTCCAGGATCTGGAAAGGTAGCGAGCATGGACAAAGATCTAAATGGAAAAACTTGTTTGACAGCGAACTACGTGTGTAATGGGACAGTAGCAACTTCACCGGCCATGTCTGGTATACCGACCAACTCTAACTCAACAATGATCAGTAAGAATGTGGAGTTAACGAGAGAAAAAGATATTGTTATATTGTTAAACTCCTTCGGCTCGAATCCAATCCATGGTATGTATAACAGTTTATCATGGCTTAGTAAGTTTAGCTGCCAAATTTTTTTGACTCGTTGTGGACATTGATATTATCACATCTTTCATACTGTTCATTTATAGCAAAAAGTATCTCCATAGAAGAGTCCACCGGTCCGTCTTCGACAGGTAAACGCAAGGTGCAGTGTGGGAGCTGGATGCACGACTTAGGTTTGGAAACAATGAAGGGTACTAAAGCTGCTAAAACATCTGGTCTCATTACAAATACTCAAGTAAGTGACGTTATTGTTGAAAGACCATATACACAAGCCCTCACTGGTGTTTTTAATCACATCTTACGTTACTTTTGACCGCTTTGTCTAGGGCTTCGAGGACATGATAGAGATGAATGCTCCTTTAGGTCTTAATAACTATTCAAATGGATTTACAAGCTCAGGGATGATCAGCAACCGACCTGCTTCTCCAAAAGAGATGGATCTCTTCAGCAGCAATGTCCTTGATACAAGTGGGGTTTTGACTCCCGGAGCTGATAACGATGCACCAAACAATATTAACAATTTCAGTGTTAATACTAGTCTGTCACTAGCTCCAACAGTGCCTCAAGAGATGGACTCATTAAAAAGTTTTGGTACTAACGGTGGTAGTGGCTTTTGGCCCGATCCTCCTATATTGCCTCAGGATATGGCTTTTGGCCATAACATGGACACTATGAACAATGACCGTCAGCAAGGCTTCGTCCACCATCAGGCTACCGACAAATACAGTGTTTCTCAGAATTGCTCATTGACAGCTTACAACAGACTACAATCAGTAGTCAGAAACAACAACAACCCTACTCCTCCATTGAGCTCTACCCTAACTTTGGCTCCTACTCATCGTCGTCATGATTCATATGATGCAGCGTCTTCTAACAGTCAAGCATTCAGAATCAACTCTGCACCATTCAACTACAACTCCAGTGTCATGCCTACAAGCTTTTTTGTTTCCAATTCATCGTCTCCAGGCAGCTCCTCTGGACCTATGTTCTCCCTGGACTACTGGTGGTTTCAGATCTAGTGAGAAGAACATCAGTTTCGTATATGGTCTGAACTTCTCTCTAGTAACAAAACTGGTTTGTGTTATGCCAAAACTTGGTTTGTGTGTTAGCGTGAATTTCTACATGCATCTCATATAAATAAATGCCCAGCAAGTTGCTGTGTGGCGCTTATAAATAGGCTGTTTTGTTGAGTTTTGGATTAAGCGCTAGGGTTCGCAAAAAATAGAGTAATTAACGATGAGCAGTGTGTGTAACAATTCATCTACAAGAAAAAGTATATCGCATTGATTTCATCTGGTTTGCATGCCAACCAGTATTGGCTACATCACTTGCACTATAAATAGTCATGACAACTCACGTCCATAACTCAGACACGATAACTATAAAACTACTTGTACAAGTTAATAATTTTTATATATTAATCAAATACATTTTATTTAAAGTTTTTAAAATTAAGGAACTATAGAATAAACGTTGGAATATATTGTTTATAAAATCACATACAACACAATGTTTCTTGTTAGCATTTTCAAATGTTTAATATATAAATTTAGTTGGAATATTTACTCATTTCCACATGATATTATTTCATATCAAATTAGTGAAATATTTACTCATTTCCACATGATTTGCTTCTCCTTCGATAGTCTGCTACAGCCTACATCAAATGTCATAATAAATAACCAAGAAAAGTACCTCTTCAGTACTCAAATATTCCACTTAAGAATCACTCTCATAGCATTCTTAATTGTTCATGATTATTATCTATAATATATTTTGAGCGACTATTTTATCAAACTTCTAGATCTCACCTAAATCAAGATATTGTAAAATGAAAGTATTATAAATTTCATCAAAACACACCCTACATTCCAAATAAATTATAATCTATCAAGTTTGATTTATAAATGATACTCCATGTTTTTGGTTATATTGTTATGCTGGTCAAAGCGGCAAAACCGTTGACCATTATGATGCTGAATGTCATACTAACCACTTTGTTTCATTAGTTGACTGTTGACCGTTGTGGTTGGTTATTTATAAATGTTGGGAACGTTATTCATTTTTTAATACTTAATAACGGTAACTGGTTCGATTCCCTCAAGATTCACTTCAACATTTTGCACGAGTATTGTTTGTGTTTTTTAATAAAATTGTTTACGCATACGATTGTGCATTTAAGGTACACTTAGTTGGTATGTGAGTAGTAAGTAAAATGACACGTTTTTGTCCTAGCATTTTGAAAATCCTTGAGCGATTATTGAGGAAAGGGTCAGTATAAAAGCCTTAAAACTTGAGGCATCTAAATAATGCAGTGCAAAGAAGACAACAATTAACAAACGAGTGAGCTTCACTTATAACAAAATCTTTACAATGTGTAAAACATGGTGCATTGACATCCAATATACAAAGACTTGTTGGCCCCGAGTATGATTCGAATAAAGTTTGGCCACCCCGCTGATATGCATGGATGTATACTTCCTTGTCAAAGCACAATGAAAAATGTCAAGATTTGATCCAAGAGCCAACTTTAACCCAAGGGTTGTATTGCAGGACACAGTTATCCACTATTCAAATCTGCCAAGCCTGAATTTTCTCGTTTAAGGTTTTCCTACCACATCATCATCTGTATGAAGACAATCATGACATAAGTATATTTTTAGATGCACATTTCAAAATATAACAACGTCTCCGACGGTAGACATCCGACGTATTATCTAGGAGTGCAGCAGATTTGAGAAACTAATAATGTGACATGATATGAAATGCACTCGTATGTTAGAAGAAAGAGAGACGGTGAATTTAAATTATAATTACTTTGCGTAGAACAAACCTGCTGAAGGATCAACATGTACAAAGAAACTCGCAGCAACAATCAGATAGCAGAAAATAAGCATCAACCCCTTGAAATAATTGGAAGTTCCTTCCTGCAATTTAATTTTACAAATGAATATAAATAGGAAACAGCGAAAGGGTTTCAATGGATTGAACCTCTATAATTTGTGACTGCAGAATACGGATCAAAATAATGGCTCTCAAGGAAGATATACCTGCAACATGAATGCCACAACTAAAACAGTAATAAACAGTGTTGCAGTCTCGAATAATTGAAAGTTCAAATCCATTTCACGCCCCATCATCCACCCAATAACTACACAAAAAGGAATCTGCACTAACAAAAGTGTCATGTGAGTATGAATGGTATAAATCATAAAATCGAAAATGAATAGTCAACAAGTAATCAACAACCCATCTTTGATCCTACCCCAAACATAGAAATCTGTGTAGATGACCCAATAGCCACGCCTAATGAAATATCCTGCACACAGAAAAACTCATTTACAGTTCCTACTTAGATTAAATAGTTCCAAAGGGACCAAATCTATTTATTGAGGCTTACAAGCTTGTCTTTTATAGCAAACATAATGGCGCTGGCATGCTCTGCAGCATTCCCTACAATGGGAAGCACAATGACACTTATAAAAGAAAGAGGCATGTTCCAGGCAACAGACGCACCCTGTCCAGGTGAAAGTTAAAAAGCAAAGAAAAAAGGTATTCCCTCTTGATAGTGTAATTATGGCTTTAGAAGCTTGTACAGGCAACATCTCCGGTTCTCCTGATTTTCTAATAATTCTGGTTTGAAACCCCTACTCAATATAAGTGACGCATTCTAATTTACCTCAATAGTGTCCACCAAATATTCTGATAGTATCGATATCCATGCTGTCAAAACAAATAGCCATATTATCGACTCCCATTTTGTTATTTCTGGAGTCTCCTCCTCGTCCTCAGGATTGTTTTCTTGATTGTGGCCTGTTTCCTGAGATCACGATACATTAACTTATAAGGTTACAACCATAGACTGATAAGTGATCACCACCAACAATGAAAAACCTATAAAGATCTTGGTATATACTGGATATGGTAGCAGTTGAGTTCAAATTACTTGAGACAATTATCATCAAGCAAAAAAATACCTCATTAAGAGGTAGATAATCACTATGTTGGCTTTTCAGTTGGAAGAAAAGATAAGAAGCATATGCTATTAGCATAACACAGCTGCTGAATCTTGAAAGAGCCAACTCAGACTTCCCAAAGTGAACTTCAGTACGAGTGAAATGCAGAACAGCTGGAAAAAGAAGTCCCATAACCGCCATCAATAACAAACCAGAGCTCACAACTGCAGCTGCCTGCAAAAAGTGTTCATTAATGTATAATAGCAAAAAATAATTTATAGGGAAAAGTAACATGTGTGAAACGGCAGCAATGCTTGAAAGCATACCTTGTTGAAAACTTGCTGCTTGTTGCGATGAACAAGTCCACCACTGAAAAATGCACATCCAAGCACTAGCAACATATTTGACAGGATGGAGCCAAGCAATGACTGCTGAACAACTCGTAACATTCCACTTTTTAGCGCATAGATAGATATAATTAGTTCTGTCGCATTTCCAAAGGTGGCATTTAAGAGACCTCCGACTGCAAATTGCACGGGAGTGGTGGTTAAATCATGTAATGTGGTCTGTAGTCTGTTCCTATTGTTCATTAAACCACGGAGGTAGATAAAAAGAAAAATAAAAAAATCTAGGTATTTGGTTTAGCAATATATTCATTATTCGACCCAAGTTTCACTACCAGAGTTCCAAGGATTGTCACATTACATGGACTTCCTCAAACCAGACATAAAATAATAGTTCCAGCTCCATAACACATCTCATTACAATAAGGAATTGTTACTACAAAAGCTAACTACGCCAAATGTCAATGAGTATGGTTTAACTTATTCTATCAACCTACAAAACTTCAAATTTAAGCCATTTATCGCATAGCTTTCTCATCCATGAATAAGGTCAGTCATCTTCATTAATGAATGACACGTTCTAGCTTTATTTGAATAGATTCTGAACTTATGCGTTAGCCAATTCATATAGTAACAATGAGTTTGCTTCGCGTGATAACAATACCCTTCAACACCAGATGACAGTTTACCTTATAATGAATTACCTAATTAAAAAGCAAAGGATCTACCTGTAGCTCCAGTGAAAAATGCTAGCTGCCTGTGTGAACATAAAATGATATGAGAAAGAAACCAACCAATCCATCAGATGATTATTGAAAGGATTGACTTTGGCTGTCTGAAACTTACTCAGTTGCATATCCCAAGCGTTCAGCTAACGGAGTAATACCCAATAAACTTAGAAAGAAAACCCAGCCCTGAAATTCACGTAATATGTTATCAAAATGAGAGACAAAAACCAACCAATCAACCAGACTAGAGAAGATCACAACTGACATGATGTCCGGTCAAATAATGGATGATGATAGCCAAAGGCCCAAACGGCATGAGTAAATTCAACTTTGTACTAAAGACTACAATCTTCAAACTGGCATAAACCACATTCTTCACATCCCTAACTTTAAAATGTCTCAAGTCAAGTTGCAGAGGTCCGTGCGGTGGAATCGTCTTCTGCACTGCTGATTGCGGACTGAAAAGCGTCTCGTCTTCAAACTCATCAATTCCATCAAGCTGCCCCATCTATCACACACACACACACATACATTGCAAGTTCAAGGCATCAATAAAGATCAATATGACATGAACTAGGGATAAAGAAGAGGAAAATGCAAAGAGACTTGCTTGGAGGTGGGATTGGACTTTAGGCATGTTTGGGTTGGAATTGCAATACAACCAAATATGAGCAGAATCAGCTAATGGATTTGTTAGTAGTTGAACAACAGCTTCTGGAAATCAACAGAAACGGAGTAGATGAACAAAACGGTAACAACAGGACCTGTAGGCATTGATAGATCTTAGAAATGACATGACCAACCTGCACCTGCGAGAAAGATCACGTAAGCTCTCACAATCGATCGATCGATCGAATGAATCCGAGGTTTGACGATTTTGTTGATTTTTGTAAGAAGGAATCTTAAATCCGAAGCTTCAGATATTTCCGCATCTTCTGGCACTTCACATTGGTAGTAATGCATCAAAACGGCAACGTTTGCAAGCAGAGAAGCACTGCACTTCGAAATATAATGTGTATTGTGTAGTGCCAAAATTCATTATTAGAAACTTAAATAATAATGAATTATTGTTGAGAATCTAAGAACAAATTAAATCCTCTCCACAACAAGTGGACTTCTCACATTATGACTTCCATCACTCCACACTAAGTTTCCAAATACATAATTTGATTGTTGAGTCTTCTCACCATTTGCCTTCAATTCTATGCTGAATGTCTGCTCCTCTCCCATTTGACTGAACTTCAACTTTGATGGAACTACATTCACGTTTATTCCGGAAGGTGGAGTGACTTTCACCTCGTATGTTCCGGGGTTGCCCACATTGGTGACTGTTCTTTTCAATGTAGCTGAGGAAGAGAACTTGACGACAGTGATCGAGGGATAGTTGAAGTCTGAAATACTTTTGTTTTTGCACTTGTAAGGAGTTGGATTGAACATTTTGAGGTCTTTTTCGCTGTATGTGCCGAGTGAGCATAAGAAGTCCAAATAATCGTTTTCAGTTAAGTTGTAGATCAATCCAGGGTTGGCAGCGGCACTGGGATTGATTTGGCCGGCTCCGTATGCAAATGGTGTCGCTTCTTGCTTGTCAAAGTCTGATATTGGCTTGTTATCATTGGCAAATGAAGTAGCTGACATGAATGAAAGAGTTGAGGGATTATGATTAACCATATATGACTTCTTTTTAGAATAATGTACTGAATGAATATATGGTATATAGAGGTTTTAAAACGTAACACACCGGTGGTCATGAGGGCCGAACGAATGGCAGCAGGACTCCAATCAGGATGTAGGGACTTGAGTGAGCCGACAATACCAGAAACATGCGGGGCAGACATGGAAGTTCCTGACATAACATAATAGTTGATTGTTCGCTTGTCATTTTTTGTACCAGATGGTGAAGCTGAACCACTGTAGGCTGCAATAACATCAACTCCAGGGGCAGTAACATCAGGCTGCCAAAAAGCCATCAATATTTAACACTCACATTTTTTTACAGAAGTAATTGGCTAAGTATAGGAAGTCTAAACATTACCTTGAGAATTTGTGGATAAAAGAGACTCGGCCCTCTTGATGAGAAATCTGCCATGATCGGAGCAGGTTTGTTATCCAATACGGTCCTCACATCGGTGATGTATGCGGTTGGATTTCTGTGTTCAAGAATATTAATACAATCAAATTTGCCAATTTTAGATGGGCAAAAAATTTGCACTTACGTAGTTTTCTTGACGTATTCTAGAAGAGCTTGCCCGTCTTTGTATGAGAGATGCGATGCAGGAAGGTAATGAGCTTCAGGCAGTTTTAAATCCCCTAAAGATTGATCATTTACTACGATCATCCCCACTCCGCCTGCTGCTTGGACCACCAATCCCTTAGCCAAACTCATACCATAAATATCCTTACAGTAGCAAATTACTATCTTTCCTTTAACTTTTGAGGGATCCAGTGAACCATTATCGCAGAGAGCTCTACAAATAACATTGTCAGGAACTCAATCTAAGTGACTAGAAATGCAAACAATTTATAATTGCAACAATTTTCAATGTGTACACTTACGCATTATCGGCGGTTGATGAGTTTGCCATAGCAGATGCACCGTCAATCAATGGATGGTAACGTCTCCTTGGCAGTAGTTTGCTAGGCCCAAGGTATGCACCCTAATCCGATAAACATCAATAATTCAGGGAAATTTATTTTTATAAATAGACAAAATGCTTTTGTGCAAGCTTTTGAAGAGTAAGCAACTCTCATGATACTTATACCTTGAAGTGTAGCGATGAATTTCCCAGATGAACCTTATTAAAGAAAGTTCTATCATTTGTGCTAGCTCCGACTGTGAACATCCATGGAGCTGTGTTGGTAATAGTGCTCTCTTTCGGGCCGGAATTACCAGCAGAAGCCACAACAGTAATCCCATGTTGCATAGCATGAAATGATCCAATAGCCAAAGGATCAAGTTTGTAATCACTCGAGTCACCGAGACCAATTGAAAGTGACAACACATCAACTCCATCGCTAATCGCAGCTTCGACAGCAGCCAAAAAGTCCGCTAGCATGCACCCAATATCAGGCCAGCAGATCTTGTAGGCAGCCACTCGGGCTTTGGGTGCTCCTCCTTTAGCAGTTCCCCAACCAAAATCATAGACACTTACTCCTTTGACAGAGTTGCCTCCGGCTGTCGACATGTATGCGTACCGTGACCCTCAGTGTCGCGTGGGGAAAGAGAGGATTTGTTAGACATGCCTGATCCAATGGGTTTGGAGAGGAAATATCGTGCCCCGATCAACTTCTTGTTGCACTTGAATGTTGGGTCGGATCCTGTTAAGCATGCTCCTTTCCATTTTGAAGGAATTGGTCCGAATTCTTTATCATTAAAGCTTTCAGATTCAGGCCAAACACCTATCCATTTGAATTACAGACTGTAAGTCATATATAACAAAGTGATGAGTAATGCTCTTTTGAAACTCTTACTATTGGGTGAGACCCTGAGACCCTCATCATGGCCGTTGATTGGGTTTGCTTTTGGAGTCCAGATTGTGCCACGGGGGAGGTGAGAGAACAAAAGCAACAATTTCTCTCACTTCCGATTCGAATTTCTCTCACCTCCACGTGGCACAATCTGGACCCCAAAAGCAAACCCAATCAACGGCCATGATGGGGGTCTCAGGGTCTCACCCAACAGTAAGGGTCTCAAAAGAGCATTACTCACAAAGTGATTTATATCATCGCAACAATCAGTTTTGTCACATTTATTACAGTCATATATCATCACAATATGAGTACTGAACATCAAAAACATGAGTACTTAAAGTGCAGCCATGTGATAAATTAAGATTCCCTAACGATGCACATAATTTTAATTTTGTCATATTAAAATTCATTTTATATTCCATCTTATTTGGTATAGGTTTAACGACAGAGTGGCTATTAGTTTTGGGGGACTTATTAACTCACTAGCTCCATAGCAATTATGAAACTACATGAATGAACCTGTATCCAGGTTTCCAATGATTATGTCTTTCCCATATCCAGACATGCTCCATAATGAACCATTAGTTGGGACGTCTTTTTTCTCCAATCCAAGAAACTCCCATGATCGAGTTGTATGCAATTTTAAAGGTCGATTCTCTAAAACGGAGACCACACTTGAAGAACCTGATATCAATAAAGATAACAGTAAACAAAAACAGAGGAACAAAAGCATGCAAAAATTGGAGAAACATAGCACACAGCTTCCTACTCTTTATCCTCTCAACTTCATCTTCTGAGAGTGTAGCCGCAAAGCCATTAATATACTTGTTGTAGTTGTATTGCACAGATTCCTTCGCCTTATCATTGCTGCCCAAAACTGATCCAAGAAGATCATAGTGTGATTGAGTTGCAACTTCAGCATCCTGATCTGTCGGATTCAGACCATGCTGATGTGAACCCAAGTATACGATATATGTCTGTAATGAACCAGTAAAAAAGTTAATGCTTCAAATATGAATTAAAGACCACAAGGCAAAGAGCAAAACCTTAAGTAATATCAATGCTTTCTTGTGTACCTTTTTTGTTGCGAAAGACGGAGTGTGAAGGAGAGAAATGATAGCGAGGGAGAGGAGAGCAAAGTGAATGGGGTAAAGGGTAGACATTGTCGTGGATTGAGACTTGACGAATCAAATCTCAGTTTTGTATGTGCCAATAGATTCAGATCTAAGTACTTTATACAGTCATTAAGAGAATGGCATTGAATGCTAGAAATTGGTAAAAGGAAAAAATGTAATATTTTCAACATTTTTCGTAACTAAGAATGCATATAAATTAAGAGTTTGTCAAGGTACTGTGGGATTTTGTTATTTCCAAGTTGTGAATTAAATACCTTCACGGTCGATACTTATTGACATGGTAAGATTTTGTAAACATATATGTTTTATACTATTTTTTGCAGGAGAATAAAGCATTACACTTACCCTAACATTAATACTCAGCTAAGGATTCTGTAAATACAAATTCCAATATGAGCCTTAACTCCTTCGGATAGTGAAATTTCTCTTTTCTTATTAAATTTAAATTGGAAAACATTAAATATCAGACAAAATAAAGGTAAGGATAAATTTAGTTTTTTGTGTACGAACTGGCGTCCAGTAAAAACCTCACCTGAAGCCCAGATATCTCCCCCATTTTTGTAAGAGCATTAAATGCATTACCCTGAATAAAAACCAAGCCACCATTAGTACCAAATACACAATATACCCAAACCACATCAAAAAAATGCTAAACATACTACATTTATGCCAAGTTGTATCCCCACGACTCACAGAACTATAGGGTTTCTATTAAAATTTAGAGTGCGGAATATATCTTTTCTAGTAAAGAGATAGCTCATATTTTTCAAAGTTCAAACTCAGTTGACAACTCGTCACCGAAGAAGAAGTACCAGCCATTGAGAGATCGATCGTGTATTATAATACCACCAAAAAAAGCAATACTAAACACCCACACTGTCATGCTGCTAAGCAGAATAGCCAAAAGTCTTAGCCTCCCGTTCTGCAAACAAGAAATCACACATGTTTCGTACCAATGGTGCATTTTCAAACTGCTTTAAAACACATAAAATCAACCACTCTGAAGTCATGTCAACAATAAAATTCAAAACCCACAACCAACTCAGCACAGTTTATTAAAAAATCAAATGCTTATAAAAACCCTAAATGCTAATAATCTAGAAACTCATAACGTTCAGGAATCCATAAAGAACGGTGAGAGAAGCAGAATCTGAGCGGGCTTCTGAGGATCGTAAACACTCTTCTCCCGAACTCCGTTCTTTGAATCTCACAACCGGAAAATCCCAATTTGGGGATTTAGGGTTTCGAAGAGGCGATTTTCGCGCTGCAAAATCTGTAGCGACACTCCGATAGCACAAGTGTCGTCGTTCTGAAGCTATTTTGTAATTGAACCGATTCGATTTGGGTTTCATGGTTTCGGTCCGGTTTTGTATGTCAAAATTATTTTCATTTTTTCCAAGTTAAAATCAATTATTTGAATTTTTAATGCCTTTTTTCATTTTTACATATTTCAATAACATTTAATAAATGCTTTAAACAAATAGGAAGCATATCACTGAAGCCTTTAAAAATTAATAAACGCTTTAAATTTGAATATTTAATGCTGACCAAAATTTAATGAGAATTATTTACATTTGATTTTCAAGGAAAATAAGATGCATATTTTTGTTTTCTACTATATTTTTTTCTAATGTTTCACCACTTATTCTGACTATTACAGTGAACCATTACAATCAATTATTTTCAAATAAACACAACCTCAGAAGTTATGTAAACATGAAAATTTAAAATTATCTCAATTTCGTAGTAACATTATTTTCAAAAGCTGCACAACACTAGTTTTTGATGCATTTCCTTCATCCATTATATTTAGATCAAGCCCTCTCCACCACAATAGGACTCCTCACTTTATGAGTGCCATCACTCCACTGCAAGCTTCCAAACACATACTCCGGTTGTTTCGGCTTTTGTCCGAATGACGTCAAATGCACGCTAAATGTCCGCCTTTCTCCGATCCGATTGAACTTCAATCTTGAAGGAACTACATTCACTGATACTCCAAATGGGGCTGTGACATTCACCTCGTATGTCGCAGGAATGCCCACATTGGTCAGAGTTCGTGTCAAGATAATCGAGGTGGTAAAATTGGTTACGGTGATTGATGGGTAGTTTAAGTCATGCATGCTTTTTGAGCTTGTACATTGATGAGGAGTAGGACTGAAGATTTTAAGGTCCTTTGGAGTGTATGTTCCGATTGCGCAAAGATAGTCTAGATAGTCACTTTCGGTTATGTTATAGACTAGACCAGGATTAGCTGCCGCGTTGGGATTGATATGGCCAGCTCCGTAGTCGAATGGCGTAGCTTGTTGCTTCTTTGAGTCCATCATTATCTTGTTATCATTGCTCAATGTAGTTGCTATGGAAAACAAAAAGTAAAAAGATCATGTTTCAATGTCAGTCTCGTACTGTTTTTTTATGATCTAATCAGAATAGGAAACATAACAGACCTGTTGTCATGAGGGCGGAGCGAATGGCGGCATGGCTCCAATCAGGATGCAAAGTTTTGAGGAGGCCAACAATGCCGGAAACATGAGGGCATGCCATAGAAGTTCCTGATAACACAGTGTAATTAACTTTTCTCATGTTGCCATCTTCGTCAATCGGCCCGGTTGCACCGGTAAAAGCTGCAATCACATTAAGTCCAGGGGCAGTAATATCTGGCTGCACAAAGTCATCATCAACTTTATAGCAACTCACAACTCAGTTTCTCCAGTGACTCAAAAAATGTAAGAAATATTGAAACCTCACCTTGAGAACTTGTGGGTACAGAAAACTAGGTCCTCGCGACGAGAATGAAGTCATCATCGGAGAATGCTCGACGCCAAATTCAGTTTTAGATTCGGTAAAGCTCGCAGTTGGATTCCTAATATAAGTAACAATGTGAGTGAAACCAAACTTGACACTTGAAGAAGAGTTGAAAATAAAAAGTTCACATACGTTGTTTTGTTAATGTATTCTAGTAGAGCAAGGCCGTCGTTGGACGAGATGATGGATGCAGGAAGAGCGAAGGTATCGAGCTCAGGCCGCTCCGAGTGAGCGGCATCATTTATCAAGATCAACCCGACTCCACCGGCATCTTTAACAGACATACCTATGCCATTTAAGTCACCATCACCTCTTTGGCAAACAACTATTTTTCCAGTTACTTTTTGAGGATCTAATGAATCTTCTTCGCAAAGTCGCCTGCAAGCAACATTGTCCGTAACTTAGTAAAAACTGAGCATAACCTTGAAATAGAACTCTTAAATTTAACACTTACGCCATTTCCGGATCTGATGAGGATGCCACAGCAGATGCACCAGTGATCAATGGATGGAAATGTTTCTCCGGGAGCAATTGATTAAAGCCAATGCTGAACCCCTAAATTCGACGAAAAAATTCTTGATGGTTAGTAAATAACATATGAATCTTGATTTTAATCAAGAATTCTACAAAAGTTCGTACCTTGAAGTGTAGTGTTGAATTTCCAAGATGAACAAAGTTGCCATAAGCTCGGTCGGTAGAACTAGCAGCAACTGTGATCATCCATGGAGCAATGTTACTCACAGTGCTAGCTGTTGGACCTTTGTTACCAGCAGAAGAAACTACAATAATCCCATGTCGGACAGCGTGAAATGATCCAATAGCAATACCATCATCTTTGTAATCTTCCGAATCACCGCCAATGGAAAGAGATAAAATATCAACTCCATCATCAATAGCTGATTCGAACGCAGTTAAAATATCAGCTAACATGCATCCACCATCGTCCGACTCTGTTTTAGGCCAACATACTTTGTAGGTTGCTACTCGAGCTTTAGGTGCTCCTCCTTTCGCAACTCCTGGTCCAAAACCCATATAATTAACTCCTTCTACGAAGTTGCCTCCGGCTGTTGAGAGTGTATGCGAGCCGTGACCTTCCATATCACGCGGCGAAAGAGTAGAATTGTTTGGGTTGCTTTGCCGGAAGAATCTTGCACCTATCAACTTTTTGTTGCATTTAAATGTAGTGTCTGAACCTGTCTTGCATGTTCCCTTCCATTTTGATGGAATCGGTCCGAATCCGGTGTCTTTGAAGCTTTCGGATTCCGGCCACGCACCTGACACATTCCGATCATTAATTTCAAGTAGTCTAAAGATTGATATCTTAGCAAATATGACATCTGAAACTGTATTTAATTGAACTGTATTTGTACAAAAGTAGTTTATAAATTAAATATATGTCGTGAAGTTTAATTAAACTGTGACAAATTCAGAAACATTTTCTGTACTTCGATAAATTTAATGTTATGTTTTTAATGATGAAATGTCTTGTTTTTTTTGAATTTATATTCACAAATTTGGTTTGCAAAGATGAATGTGAACCAACCAGTGTCAAAGTTTCCAATAATTATGCCATCCCCGTATCGAGAACCATTCCACAAGGAATCACTAGGCGTAACGCCGTTCTTTTCGAATCCAAGAAATTCCCATGATCGTGTTGTATGTAATTCCAAACGTCGATTTTCAAGCACGTTAACCACACGAGGAGAGTCTATAATCCATTCATAAAAATGTTAATTAATCAAATAAACAAAAGCATGAAAATATGGCTTGTAAAAATATAGCATGAAGAAGCCTCTTACTCCTCATACTTTCAACTTCATTTTCACTGAGTTTTGCAGCAAAACCGTTAATGTGTTTCCTATAACTGTGTTGCAAAGACTCACCAGCCTTCTCATAACTCCCTAAAACCGATCCCAGAAGGTCATAATGCGATAGAGTTGCACTTTCAATATCAACTTCTGTCGGATTCGGGCCATGCGTATGCGTCCCCAAATAAACTATATATGACTAAAAATAAAAATAATTTTTAAATAATTCAACAAGAAAATATATTTTGAATAATGTCACAAATTACGTACAGAGTTAAGTGCAGAATTTGTTTCTTGAATTTAGAAAATTAGGGTTTAATTTACCTTTTTATCAGCAAGAACTGGAGTATGTTGAACAGAAATGATGCAAAAAATGATCAGTAAAAATTGGGCGGTGGAAGTCATGGAAATTTCTTGATGTTGAATGGTTTCGATCATTCTTGACATTCTTTGTATTTATTAGTATTGAGTAGTTGTTGGGAATAATGAAGTAAAACATTTTGAAATTGATGTCCTCGAAATTTAGAACATGGAAAATCAAATATAAATACAACGTTTTTCATTATTGTGATATGTAAATATTTATTACTTTTTCATTTTTTCATTTTTGATTTTAGAATCTATCCAATCTAATCCATTTAAATGTCTGCATCATTAAATATTTGTCTTTTATTCTTTTACAACATTCTCATGTCCACGTTTTATTAAGTTAAACCTTCTCATAATATTATTGAATTCTGGCATTCTACACCAAAGTTTCACATGCATACTTACTTTAACAATGTAGGGTTTTTTCAATTATCAAGTGTATGTTCCTCTTCAGTTTAGCTGAATGTAACCTTTGAGGGTATTATAATGATAAAGACTAAAGTCGGAGTAAGAACGACCGAATCTTTTTAAGATGACGATAATTTAAGGATACTTGAAGTTTATAATTTTTCGGTTTCTTGCACTTGTAAGAAATTGAAGTGAAAATTTTGAGGTTTTTCGGTATAAAATGTGAAAAAAGGTTTACGTAGTTGTTTTGCGTCCAAATAAGTATTATGTGAATTTTATCATTTTTATTTGACTTTTAGAACATGTGTGTAATTTGACTCGATGAAATTGGTTAAACAAAAGGACAAATAGTTTTGTGTAGGATGCGCAATCTAAATAGTTTTTTTTAAAGGGATTATCGGAATTTATTCCTACCCCATGACTCGAACCCGAGACCTATTAGTCCAGGTAGTGGATGCCTAACCACTAGGCCAACCCCACTTCGTCAAATTTGACTACTAGTAATCTAAGAATCTAACATGCTTTATTTAAACAAAAGATAACGTCAAATTTGTTTGTATTTTGTCAAATTCATCTAATTCACTTTAATTAAAAGTAATTTTGATTGAGGATTAACCAAATCAACAATTGAGATTACGTCTACGATATGACATTACAAAAGGTATCTAATCTCTTGAATTGATAATCCATTTATTTGTTCTATTAAACATCGTGTTAATTACCCAAAATAATTAATGTGAAACAAAGTTAAATAATTATTCATCATCGTCAAAAACCATTTGAAGGCGTCGTTTATCATGAATCCACTCATAAAAGTGTGATTTTAGTAAATAATATTATACATGTTTGTTTTGTAATCAACCCTTTTAAACCAGATATATAACTGATTGATATATATTATTATATACGAATTCAGATTAAACTAATATAATCCATGGTTGTCATTCTCGAATTTTTTACTTATATATGATTATGTAAAGACATACTCAAATACATTCATACTCAATGTAACCGCTATCGGGAAAAAATACATTCATACCCTTATTTTGTATTCATGTATACTTATTTCAACCGTTTATCTCATTCTATAATTCACCCATTGAGACATCTGATTATTTTGTGTTATTGAATTTGATTTGAATTTTGTGAATAATATTAAAGCCAAAATTAACTAGAGAGTATTGTACACGGTACACAGTACTTCACCTTTCGATTGACATTTTAATTAGAAAAATGAAAATTAAATAGAAACCAATTAAATTTGCTCTCACATTTGTGGTTTACGAATGAATGGATTAAGTTCTAGAATGACAATTAATTAATATGAGACGTAGAGAAAACATCTCAATCATAGGATTTATTAATCTAATGATTGAGATTAAAAATAACTTTTAATTAATTTGTTATTGAAGTAGCAAAAACACGCGACGTTGGATAGTTATCAATCTTAAATGTTGAAATAATATAAATAATCGATTGAAATGATATCCTTCTGTCTGACTATTGTACCAAAATTAAATCATAAATAACCAATTGTTGATTCATAACCACATCGACATAATATTCAAATCAAATCCTCTCAACAACAATTGGACTCCTCACATTATGAGTTCCATCATCCCACTCCAAACTTCCAAACACATAATCTACATCGCTAGGCTTTTCTTTAGTAGCCTTCAATTTCACACTAAATATTTGTTCCTCCCCGACACTTTTGAATGTCAACTTGCAAGGAACAACTTTAACAGAAACTCCGGACGGAGGCGATACTTTTACTTTGTATGTTCCGGGATTACCCACATTAGTGACAGTTCTTTTCAAGGTCGCCTTCTTGGTGAAGTTGGAGACAGTGATGGAAGGATAGTTAAAATCTAAAGTATTTTGTTTGTTTTGGCAGTTGTAGGATATTGGAGTGAAGACTTTGAGGTCGTTTTTGGTGTAGATTGAGCATAGATAGTCTAGATAGTCAGTTTCCGTCAAGTTGTAGATTAATCCAGGGTTGGCCGCGGCATTAGGGTTGATGTGTCCTGCTCCGTAACCGAATGGTGTAGCTGGTTCTCCGTTCGAGTCCATTATTGGCTTTTTTTCAAGGTCCAATGTTGTTGCTGCAATGAAACAAAGAGTTAAAGATTATGCTTTAAATGATTCAGAATGGCTTGTTAGTGACACTCACCAGTGGTCATGATGGCAGAGCGGATAGCGGCAGGACTCCAATCAGGATGCAAGGCCTTGATAAGACCAACAATGCCGGAAACATGAGGACATGACATGGATGTTCCGGACATGACATTGTAACCAACTCTTCTTTTATCGAATTTGAAACCAGATGGTCCAACTTCACCAGTGTAAGCTGCAAGCACACCCACTCCAGGGGCAGTAACATCAGGCTGTACAAAGCCAACAATATCAACTCATTATACAGTTTTTAACATTTGGTTAAGGTGCAAATGTTGGAAACCAACCTTAAGAATCTGCGGATAAAGCAAACTAGGTCCACGCGACGAGAACGGAGCCATCACCGGAGAACGCTGGATACCAGTTTGGGTTTTTCCACTAGTAATGTAAGCAGTCGGATTCCTGAAAAAATTCAAATCCACAACGTTACAAATGTGACACCTGAAAAACAAGAAAAGCTGAAAAACATGTACATGTAAATCGCTTACGTTGTGTTACTGATGTATTCCAAAAGAGTAATACCATCTTTATAAGAAAGATGGGTTGCCGGAAGGACATGAGGATCGGCTTCAATCACATTACCACTTCCTAGACTGTTTAATATGATCATCCCAACTCCACCGGCCGATTTGACAACTTCCCCTTTAGGCACTCTTTCACTTCCACCTCTTAGGCAAACTACTATCTTTCCCTTCACTTTCGACGGCTCTAACGAACCTTCTAGACAATAACGTCTGCATCCAACATTGAGCCAAACTAGATCATGAAACATCTATTACATAACATTATCATGTTTTATGTTTTACTGCTAACACTTACGAATCATCGGCAGAAGAGAAGTTTGCGTAAGCAGCTGCACCGTCGATCAACGGATGGAACTTCCTTCTTGGCATCAATCTGTCAGGTCCAACAGTTGCTCCCTAGAACAATACAAAAAATTTAAATGAAATAATTTTTTGTACATTTTTTGAGATCAAAAAACTGAATGAAGTTCATACCTTTAAGTGTAAACTTGAGTTTGATAGAATGACTCGGTTAGTGAAAGCTCTATCGATGGTGCTAGCTCCGATTGTGAAAATCCATGGAGATACATTACTCACAGTGCTATATCTCGGACCACTGTTACCGGCAGAAGCCACCACAGTAATCCCATGTCGTACAGCGTGAAAAGATCCAATAGCAATACCATCCTTTTTGTAATCTGCTGATTCCCCACCGAGGGAAAGGGATAAGACATCAACTCCATCATCAATAGCAGCTTCAAATGCAGCCAAAATATCGGATGTCATGCAGCCGCCTTCAGGACCTTTGGGCCAACAAACTTTGTATGCTGCTACACGAGCTTTAGGTGCTCCTCCTTTAGCAACTCCTTTTCCAAAACCAAAGATATTTGCTCCATTGACGAAGCTTCCTCCAGCTGTTGATAGGGTATGTGAGCCGTGACCCTCCGTATCACGAGGGGAAAGGTTACTGAACCCTTTGCGGAAGTATCTTGCGCCGATTAGCTTATTGTTACATTTGAAGGATTTATCAGACCCTGACATGCATGCTCCTTTCCATTTTGATGGAATAGGCCCTAGTCCGAGGTTTTTATCGCTAAAGCTCTCCGATTCAGGCCACACGCCTAATAAAATCAGATACGATACTAATTTTACGATGATATTCAAACAAAAAATCAGAACATATAAAATGACATGAACTAACCGGTATCGAGGTTTCCGATGATCACACCATCCCCATATCCAGACATGTTCCACAGGGAATTACTAGGAACAACATTATTTTGTTCCAATCCAAGAAACTCCCATGTTCTAGTTGTATGCAATTCGAAACGTCGATTCTCGAGCACGGAGACCACATCAGGAGAAGCTGAAATCCGATCGAAATAACATTAAATACTAAGAATGATTACTGAGCATGGAATAAACAGAGGAACAGAAAATGTTTCTACTTACATTTTATCCTTTCAGCTTCATCATCAGTGAGTTTCGCAGCAAACCCATTAATATACTTATTGTAGTTGTATTCTACAGACTCTTGTGCCTTCTCATAGCTACCCAAAACCGATCCTAGAAGTTCATAATGCGACTGCGTTGCGATTTCAGCATCCGCATCCGTTGGATTCAGGCCATGTGTATGTGTACCCAAGTAGACAATGTATGACTATAAAAACAGAACAAATCATTTCATTGTCACATTAATCAGTGTCAAAAACAACATAAAGTCTCAATATTTTCGAGTTTTTATTACCTTTTCCTCAGCGAATGTTGAAGTCTGCAGAAGACAAATGGAGAGAACAAGGAGAAGAAAATGGGTGGTGGAAGCCATAGACATTTTCATCAGCTGGTAAAAGATTTGATGATACAAATCTCAGCTTGAGAGACAGGTTTGGTAGCTCCATGAGTTGTTTATATTCTGTTTTTTGGAATGTAATTAATAATGAAGAATTGGGAAAAGGAAAAAGTAAGAAAATTCAACGTTTTAATAAATAAGGAATGTAAATAAAAAAGGAGAGCAAGAGTTTTTTTTTTCTTATCTTTTTTATAATCTGTACTTTGAGATTTTAAAAGAGAGCTGGAAATGGAGTTTATACAAAAATTTTAATTTGAACTATTTATGATTTTCATTAAATTACTTTCAAATACCCACGTGTGATATTTATTAAAATTATAAAAGTTATAAATAAACGCGTTTTTTTGGTAAGACACTATTTTTGTGTAGAGATAAATACGTTGATTCAGCTTAGGAATCTGTAAATACCAATTTCAGTGTCACAATTACTCATTTCAACCATTATCAAAAAGTAATGAAAATATAATGTAATGCTACACATCAAATAGATTTACGTGTAAACTTTTATTTTTGATCAACGATTAAAATTATTGTTCATCGTCTTACAAATATTTATTCATTAGCTTAAACATTTTCGCTTAATAGTGAGCAAAAGAATCAGTGATTCAGTGAATAACAATTTCAATGCATAATGCTCGCTAATTCATTTTATTTTAGGGTGCCAATGAGTTCGGATTACAGTATGATCTGTTAAGTATTTTGAAACATTAATTACTACAAAAATGACTCGAAAAAGATGAAAGAAAAAATGATGACCTCCTGAGCAATTTAATGCAGTTCTTGCAAAACAGAACAAATGGATATAGGACAAAGGAGAGTCCTGAGTACAATGTAGCTACTGAGATTAACGTAGTTGAAGGACAAGAGCCTAAAATCCAGGTAATGATCTGAATCAGTGTCTGAAAAACTGGCGATTGTTTTTCACCGTCGATGGGCGACTTCAGGAAGGCTATTTTGAGTACATTGTCGATTTTTGTAAGTACATTTTGGATAAATTTTCAATAATGTTCAGAGCTTTCAGAGATCGATCTTCTGCAAAGGCAAAAGTACTCTCACTGTCTTTATAGCCAAAAGCCATAGCGATAAGCGAGCAAGATCTAGAGTTCTGTAGCCCACTGTCGTTTAATGATGCTTCTCTGTTATGTTGGACATTTAAAACTAGCCGGAATCTGTAGTACATGAAGCTCAAGTACTTTAGATACAACATCAAGTGTGGTGTGTGCTACATTGTAGTCATCAATCTAGTACTATTTGTGGTTTTGTGACTTAAAACTACGTCGTTAAATCATTTTTTTGAAATTTGGAACAAAATACCTGAACATAGTACCCTCCTGTGAGAAGAACAACATGAGTACTAAACAAGCAACTTCAGTCACGACATGTGCATCGAACATTTCTCCGGCACCCTTGGAGACACAATGGAACAAAATGTTACTATTTTTCCGCTCCCGGAAGTACCCTTATTTCTGGTCCAGTACTTCCTGTAGGCTGTAATACCCATCAAAATGTGCTTGAAGTATTTCTCATCACGCACCATACTCAGCTGTGGTACCACCTTCAATATTGCTTTCACCCTGTTAACCGTCAATGCCTGAATCTTTCTTAACCTATTACTCCATTACCTCTGTAATCTATCATGTTTTGAAACACATACCACGAAAGTCTCCCAACATCATCACATTTGAGGATCATTATTTTAAGATCATGATAATTCGGTGACATATTATTTAGTTAACTTACGCACTCTAGCTGCCGATGAGGGATGTTAAAGTAGGGTCAAGTTCCTCTACGACCCATCCTTAATTTGGACCAATAACATATTATCACGTGCACCAAACGTCAAATTACAAATACATTAAACACAAACGACAAATTTACATGTACATAAAGCGACAAAAATTCATAAGTGCAGTTTTTGGACGATAGGAGTCGCAATGTTTGTAATAATATGCGTGGGTAGTAAATGATAAGAGTGGAGTTAACTTCTCAAAAGAACAAGAGTTTTTTGTCGAAAATCACCCTTCCAATAGGGCAATTTGAGACAAACCACCCCTCCAACTTATTTTTTAAAATAACCACCCCTTAATCGTAATGGTACTCAATCATGACACCCCTTGCACTGTTTCGGCGTTGACTATCATTCTGTTGACTCATCTAAATTTTAATTAAATTTCAAATAAATCTTAATTAAATTAATTATATATTTTATTTATATATTTATATAAACATTTTTTGTTTAGTTTAGTTAATTTTTATATAGTAATATTTTTAATAACATTATAATTTATCTTTTTATTCACATATAATTATGATTACTCTTATAATTTTTGGGTCTTTTTTATAATTTAAATTTAAACTTATGAATTAATTTAAATTTGGTTGATGTTAAATTATTTTATTTATATTACTGTAATATTTTCATCTTAGTTTATTTAATTTATTAATATTTTTGTTTTATTTAATACTATAATTTTTAGTTTTATTTATATATAATAATAATCATAATTGTCATAATTTCGGACCATAACCGAACCATACCGCAACCATAACCTTAACGTAATTGTGGAAAAATGATAATTAATTTTACTATCAAATTTTATACCATTAAATTAATTTTAAAATCAGATTAACGTTATATTTTATACTATATTTCATTTTATATATATGGTGACATTTTAATGTTCAACCTGTCATATTTATAATGTTTTAAAATAATTTTTAATTAGTTAAATTAGTAATTAATTAATTAAATTAAAATTTATTTGAAATTTAATTAAGATTCAGATGAGTCAACGGCGAGTTTAATGACAGTCAACGCCGAAACAGTGCAAGGGGTGTCATGATTGAGTACCATTACAATTAAGGGATGGTTATTTTTTAAAAAAAGTTGAAGGAGTGGTGTCTCAAATTGCCCTATTGGAATGGTGGTTTTCGGCAAAAAAACCCAAAGAACAAAGCACATTTCAACTGAAATAAGCAATGACGAAAATACCCTTGAGAGGAAACGAAATAGAGTCCAGTTCCGGAGACTACGAAGCAGAACGCAACGGCGTCAGAAGACGATGGAAGAGATTCTGCTGACGTCACTTGAAAGTTTAGGCGTATCAATTCCCTCCGAAGTGACGTCAATTCAATCCTTAACTCCGGATTCGTTGTTCGCGATCTGTTCGGAATCTCTTTCAATCGTTGACCACGCGTCGTCGTTTCCGAAATCGCTGCCGGAATCGACGGCTGATCGGTGCAAGATTTGTAAGGATATGGCTGATAAGGTTATGGAGCTTGGTTATCCTGGAGACATTAGCTTCCATCAGGTACTGTTGAGTAGGTATAAGTTACAGTGTGGTTTTGAATTTTGCAGAATTCTAGGGTTTAGAGTTGAGATTAACTACAGTCTACACATTTGAATTTTGAATGATTAGATGAAATGTGGTTGATACTTGAATTTCTAGGATTTGTATTGATTGCTAATATGGTTGTGTAGCTTGAAATGAAGAGTTTTACCTGTCCGATTATTTTGTTTTGTGGTACTTTTGCAATTTGTTTTTATATACTAAAGCTGAAAACGAATTGTGTCTCTTGTTTACGACAGTTTTTGTATCCATCTGAAGATGACAAGTATAAGTTGGTGAGGTTTTTGATTGAAAAGCTATCGGAAAGTGGAGTTGAAGTAACTGAGCTTACTAATGGCGACGTGGATAGCACTTCCAAGTATCTAATCCCAACGGTTAAGCTGCTTAATCTTGAGGATACCTTGGGTAAAGAGAACATTTCCGTTCACTTCCGAGAGAAATTAGCTTTTGAAGCAGAAGACCAAGAAGATCCTCTGGGAGTGTCCAGCAGGATCAATGCATCGAAAGCTGAATCCTCGCGTTCAGCTAAGGTTTATACTTTATGCCCACTAATATTTGAAAATATCAGTTAATGATAAATGTAGCTGTTTGTTATATTTATAAACAAGTTTGAAATTTTTTGTGTCGTATGGCGTTAATGACCGTCTGCACCCTGAAATCAAACTTTAAACAACTTAATATTCATGAATAATTTGCAAGGATTAGCTGTAGAGGCCATCCTTGGAAAGTGCAAGTGGTTTCATCTTTCTTTTCTTCTGCAGACAGGATGTGAAGCTGATGACCCCCAAACTGAGAAGATCTTCAGCGAGAAACCTCAGTTGAAAGATTTAAATCAAAATCAGTTGGAAGAGGATCCTAAGCTATTGAAAACTACTGCAGAATTGACATTAAACGATCAGCAACCTGTCAAAGTCTACACAGAGGATCTGATGTCGCAGATAGTTGCAAAAGGAAACAAACTTGTGGAACTGAAGTCACAGTGGTAGGGTGTTTTCTCTTTCATGTCCGTAACATAAGGACTATTTCTTACAGAAGCCTATATAGACAAACAGAGTATATATGTCTTCATATCAAAAGTAGCAAAATGCTGATAGAATCGATGGGACTTGCTATACTTGCAACAGGAGTGCCTCTATAGAGCTCTTGGAAGTGAAAAGGAAAAATCTTCTAGACTCCTTGTGTACGACTAATCCTGGCACCCAAGATAAATACCAGAATTTAAAAGAAATGGAGGCTGGAATTTATTCTATCGAATCTGAGATCATTTATAGGTAATTTTCAGTCTATATTTTATGTTTCATATCCAGGGAATTTTCATTTTTCGTTATAATTTTCTGTTATTTGGGATAACTAAAGATTGATTGGGGACAATTCAACTGAACAGTGATATATTTTGAGTTCAGAAATGTCTTATTTTTAGTCTGGTTTAAACTATATATATTTTCGAGTGAAATATTAGGAGTTATGACACTTATCATATAAATTCACCACCTGGTATATCACAGGAGGGAAGAATGTTTGAAACTTTTGGCTGATCTTGAGAAAATGCCTACAGTGGCACCAAGAAGATCTTACATCCAAAGGATTAACGAGATCACAAAGAACAGCAGAAAGCTAGATGCTGACGTGGAGCGAATAATAAAAGAAACCAGAGAGTTGCAGATGGAGAGTAATTTAACCCAAGAGAGTCTCCATCGGACTTACGCTATTACAAGTGAAACAATACTAAGGTATCTGTCTGTTAGCCACGCTATGATACTTTTTTGCATCGGAAAATTGAAGTGAAAGCTAACACATTACATTTCTTTAATATATGCAGGGATGGAAAAACGAACCCAGTGGGACAGCAAGCATTTAAACTCCTGAGAAACATCCATGATAATTTTCTGCAAATCTCAGAGAAAATCCTTGGAACTGATAGGTTAAAAAGAGAAGCTGCAGACCACGAGAAGAAATTAGCCTCCATGTCTTCTCAAAGCTTAGACATTGGCAAACTACAAGCTGATCTTGATGCCATCGGGATAGAAAATGATGCCTTGAGAAATCAGTGCCTTCAAAATTCCACCTAAATCCACAACAGCGAGAATCCCTGTTTATTTTTTACATTATTTTTAGAACTACGATTTTGTATGTTTTTCAACAATGAGTATGGTGAAAAGGTACATTAGATTGAAATGATGTGGTGAAGCCGAAGCCGGCACATAAGTTCGATTTGGGTCAGTCAGGGAAAGAAGGCCAGCAAGATGATGGCATCAAGTGACAAATGGAAAATGGAGATACTAATTGGGTCAGAATGTGCACATCAAACTGTCTCTTCTAGGCCCTCCACCACCAAATATTTCTGGTCATTGGCATGCTAATTGTTCCTTAGATTCAAATGTTGTTGAAGTTGCGGAAGCTGTTCCCTTATTCCACACTGTTGCTAGACACAAGTATTTCTCCCTTGCTTCGAGATTTCTCTGTCACAGGTATGTATTTGGTTCATTGATTCATTCCGATCTTAAGTTTAATTCAGGCCTTGATTTGATTAGTAATTTGAAGGAATTAAATCCCAATCATACACCAATATGCATAGTTTTTTTGAATGTTTTCAGCACATAAAAAAGTTGTGTACTTCCCGGTTCTTTCTTTTTCAGTTGGATTGCAAAAAGATGTAACCAAAAGAAAAGGCTAATGCAAGTGATCATTTGTACTTTATCATCACACTGTGATCATACAAATATGAACACAATAGGACTTTCTGATTCCAATGTTTTCATTTTGAATATTTTGATAATCCTTGTGCTAGTTATAGTTAATTCAACTCAACTTTCTCGAGTGTATGCTTGTCAATAATTATATGCATTGACAAATCTTAGAGAAGTCAGTTTTAGAGCAGGCAATACATTTAAGCAAAAGCAAGTCCTGACTCCGAATCCTACTTAGTAAATTTAGTTTTTAATCATTAAGCATGTGAATTTCTGATACATGATCTATACATAAAGACAAGACCAAGCCTGACTTCGGGAATGCTTAACTAATAATTTCCTCATTAAATTAGTATTAACATCTTTATTTTGCTGTTCTTGACAACTCAGTCAAACACAACAACAACGTCATCGACATCATTCAGACGTGCGATTCTGTTCTGTTATATCGCCTCTTCTCTCTCCTCCCTATTTTCTTACCCTTACAATTCCATTCCTTTCTCGATTGTCGTCGCATCGGTTCCGTCCATACCCCAAACATCGATGCGTACGTCTCCGTCTCCCTGACGATCCCTTTCAATCCACCATCTTATTCGCACATCACGATTTCGCTAATTAAACCGGGATCATCATCCGTTCAACAAGAGGTTTCGCCTAGCTTATATCCATCTTCGATCGTTTCGTAGTAATTCTATCATTCACTTTTTTAACTGCATTTTATTGGATTGTATTCGGTTGTTGGAATTAATCAAATGACTCATGACTGCCTGTCTTGTTGTCCCTTTTTTGATGATTGTCGCTTTCGTTTAGATTTATTTCATTTGCTTTTTTCTGTTAATTACTTTTCATCATTAAAGTCTGTCCTGACGCTGCCTTTGATTCCTCTTTATACGCTATTTGCAAAATTATGTTGATATCGATCATTTGAGCTTTAGTTTGCTGGCTGTCTTGAGCATGGCTCCATGTCAAGTAATCTTGCTAGAAAATATTAGAGATGGAAATTTTAAGTCAGTAGTCGTGCCGCCCCGTATCCTCTTAGTTTCTGTCTTTCATGCTCTATTTGCAAGCACTTTCGTAGTCTTGATGGGTTGATATGCAACAATCACAGCTTTCTGAAAAATATATATTATTTTGCGGAGTATATTGAGCATGATGCATTTATTAATTATTCTCGTTTCATATTTGAATTGTATGAATGATTTTTTAAATGTGAAAATATTCAGTCCAGATTTATTCTCTCATCATTTATTGAATCTGATCATATTTCCATTGCATTATACAGTAATCTCGGATTCATAAGCATGGTGCTTGGGAATCAAGGTAAACACAATGCAGACCCTTCAAAAGTTGAGGTGGGAGAAATTGACACCAGCTCCCCATTTGAATCTGTCAAGCATGCTGTTTCACTATTTGGTGCCGTCGCATTCACCAGAAGAAGGCCTCGACCATCTGCCAAAAAGCCTGAATCTCCATCATCCGAGGTATAGTATCACTACTACATTCCATCAATTTAGTTTCATGTGCCATTTTTTACTCGTTTGGTTTCATGTAATCAAGATTCAAACATGGAAAATGGACGTGCTGATTTCATCTAGCAGTTGTAGTTGTTGCGTGTTATAACTGTGAAAAAATTGTTATTGATTTTAATTTTTTTCCAGAGAGTATCAGTTAAAGAATCAAGACTTCACCTGGCGGAAAAGGAACTAAACCAACTGAAACAGAATCTACGTGATGCTGAAATGACTAGAAGCCAAGCACTGGCGGAACTCAACAAGACTAGGAAAACTATCGAGGAGTTAAACAAAGAGCTTTCTGCAGCCAGCAAGTCAAAAGATATTGCACTAGAGGAAACAGACAAGTTAAATGATCGTGTAAACAATGTTCTTGATGATTACTCGGCCAAAAGTTTGGAGAGGACACCCAGTGCTTTGAAAATTGACATGGATACATTCAGGGTGCAGTACTTGGCTGCAGCTCTCGAGCTCAATGCGGTTAAGCAGGAGTTAGGGAAATTTCGACTGGACTATGATTCAGCGATGAGGAGCTACAATTCTGTGGTGAGACAAGCGTCAGAGGCTGAGGCTGCGACAAAGGCCAACAATGAGACGTTAACTAAGCTCTCCGGGGAGATTTCGGGTATGAAGGAATTAATAGAGCAAGCAAAGATTGCTTCCGAACAGGCTGAGGAAGAAAATGCTAGGCAAGAAGCGAGTAGAGCACTTTTGGTGCAAGAATACAAAACCAAGATCGATGAGTCAACCAAAACCATTGAAAACTTAAAGGCTGCGGTAGATCTTGAAGCGAGTAAAAATATACAGAAAGAGCTTGAAAGCATAGTTGATCAAAGCGAGGCTTTGAAGCAGGACATCCAAAAAGCAAAAGCTTCATATTCTGAACTGGCCAGAATGCTTACCTTAGAGCTAGAGGATGCGAAGGCTAGTCTGGAGAAACTGATGGATGAGGATAGCAGTCTCCGACGTTTGATAGAATCTCTCAAGGTTGAACTAGAGAGTGTAAAGAAGGAGCTACTCGAAATGAGGGAGAAGGAAACTGAGGCCAAGCATCTGGCAGAAAATCTCGAAACTGAGCTTCAAAAATGCAAGTCGGAGTTGGAAGCTTGTTTGACTGCAGAATCAAATGCAAGAAGCACATGTGATGAAATGACATCAACACTTGTAAAAACAGTGTCTGAGACCAAACGAGCCCAACAAGAGGCCAAAGAAGTCATATTGGAAACTGAAACAGTCACGGAAGCAGCTGAAGCTAGTAAAAGTACTATCAAAGAATACGAGGCTAAACTTCAACTACTCACTCAGGAAGTCGAAGCAGCTAGAGCAGCAGAAGCGAAGGCTCTCGAAGAAATCAAACTCCTATCAGAAACAAAAGAACTCGCTCCACAAGTCACACTTTCTATAGAAGATTTCAACTCATTGAACGTCAAAATCAACGACTCCTCAACAATTGCAGACATGAAAGTTTCAGTCGCAATGGTCCAAGTCGAAGCAGTAAAAACCCGCCTCACTAACAACCAAAAACTACTAGAAGAGAATCTCAAAGAACTCGACAAGATCAAACTCGCTACAGCTGAAGCATTAACAACAGCAGAACACGCTGACACTGTTAAAACTGAGCTCGAAAAGGATCTGATCAAGCTGGGATATTCGAAAACTACTTGGGAAATCGAGATGGAACCCGAGTCATCTCCTGTAGGTTTAAGCAGAAGTTGCAGCACAAATAGCGCGAATAGGAGGCGAGTGACACTTGGAGATATACTGAAGATGGACAGGGAAGGAAGGGAGAAATCTAAAAGATCCCCTCTGCGCAGCCTTAGTGGAATCTTTCATAGATCATGAAATTCCTCAAAGTGAGATTTATTTGGTCGTTGAATGTTGATTAATGATTAATGTATGCAATGTGTGATGATGCTGTGTAACGTTGAATGTCAGATTGAATGGTGAAGTTGATGAAGTGGAATAAGTACAAAATTGGATTGATTAATAATATTTTTATATAAATTTTATATTACATTAATACAGTATTTATTAATTCGGACAAGAATGCCGTCAAGTAGAATATAAATCAGATACTAGCTATCAAAAAAAAAAAAGGAATATAAATCAGATTAAAACGCCGTCGTTTCATGACTATTTTGTAATAGTCGGTGGTAGGACCTGACCGTAGTCAATCAATCTCGTCTTTGTCGCGTCACACTACTCTCTCTCTCTTCTGTACCTTTTCGACTCCGTCGACGGACATCTCCATCCACAGCTCCACGATTCTCAATCCACCAAAAGATCGAAACTTTTTTACTCCTTGATTCATCCTCTAACGAAAGATCGAATCTTTTCACCGAATCGAATGGCAGCGATCAGTAACAGAGACGAGCAGTTATCGTATCTCAACGCATCATCGCCAGTGACAGTTTCCGACAACGACAGCTACTTAATCGACCCAATAGGAAGCGCATCCGGAAGTTTCCAGAACGATGGGTTTCTTTCTGGTTCAGCGGATCTTGATGCCGAATTCGGATTCTCCCGTCCTGAGTTCCGGACGGAGAAACTTGCTGGCAGTGTGGATTTGTACCATCGTCATGTGTTTTTGTGTTACAAGAGTCCACAAGTATGGCCGCCGAGGATTGAGGCTGCTGAGTTTGATCGATTGCCTAGGCTTTTATCTGCTGCTGTGTCTGCTAGAAAAACCGACATGCGAAAAGAGGTGTTTTTATTATTTCAATTGTGTTTGGTCTTTTTGGGGGTGAAGTGATTAAGATTTGAATTTGGGGCATTTTGTTGTGTGTTTCTGGAAATTGATTGTTAGGGTTTTTTCAGTTCAGTGTAATGTTAGGGTTTTTTTGTTTTTGGGAGGTTTTTGGTTTTGCTAATACATTTGTATTAAGATGTTATTAAGTAATTCCAAATTCGATTGAGCACTTTTTTGTGTGTCAAATTACTCTCTTCTAATTCAGATGGTAAAGTAAGATTATGTGTGCTGTGGAGTTCGTGTGGCTAATGGTGCTAGATTTGAATGTTCAAGACAAGTTGATGTTTATGGTAAAGTAAGATTATATATGTGTGCTGTGGAGTTCGTGTGGCTAATGGTGCTAGATTCGAATGTTCAAGACAAGTTGATGTTTAAGATGTCTGCGTATTATCTCCTGTTTTGTTTTTTGATTTTTCTGATTCTAGTTTCATTTTTGATGCTTGTTAGTTTTGTATACTCTGGAGGTTATGCCCACATTGCTGACAACATGTTTTAATAGATTTTCAGTTTTTAGATTTACTTTACTATAGATAATGGTGTCGTCGTTTTTTGTTTTTATTATGAGTGCCCAAGCTAGAGATCTGCTTGCTTATCCTAGCAAGTTACATGCTTTCATCCTCTACGTATGTGTTGACTGTAGTACTGAATTTTACCGTGAAAGTAACTTTTTTTCTTGGCTAGACTCGTTTAACAATATGTGAAGGGCGTGATGCGACTGAGTCGTCTAATGGGGATGTTTTGATCTTTCCAGACATGGTCAGATACAGGTGATTGCCTTGTGTTTGTCTGATGCTTCCGCAACTTAACAATGTCGAAATTTGTAAGTAAAAAACACAAGGACTCTTTTTCAAATGTGTAGGAGGTTGACACATTTTGATGTGGACACATTTGTTGAAGAAGTACTTGTTAAGGAAAGTGAATGGCTTCCAGGAACTCCTGAGAAACTCACAGGCACATATATATTTGTATGCTCTCATGGGTCTAGAGATCGTAGATGTGGAGTATGCGGCCCTGTTCTGATCACTAGATTCAGAGAAGAAATTGAGTTACGTGGTCTTCAAGGTAAAGTGTTTGTCCGTCCATGTTCGCACATAGGCGGGCACAAGTATGCAGGGAATGTAATCATCTTTGGGTCAAGCATTGGTGGAGAAGTCACCGGACACTGGTAAGCTGAATGTGTATCATATCATCACTTGGCATTTCACTTGTCAGACCTGTATGGTTAACAATACCATCCCGATGCATAAACACGATAGTTTTTGTTTGTGTTTTTTCCAATATTTTGTAAAATCCGAAACCCATTTCTGTCGACTCATTCATGTAATATCTTCCACTATAACAGGTATGGATATGTGGCTCCCGAAAATGTACCAGCTTTGCTTGAGCAACACGTTTTGAAAGGCGAAATCGTGGATTGGCTATGGAGGTAAGAACAAAATGTTATATTGCTTCCATATGAAAAACACATTAATTTGGAAACTAATTTTATGCTAAACTATTCTCCTGGATTCTGAAGATGCTGGGCATCTCTTATTCCTCAACATCTTTAGCGTGCTCTCAAAATATATTTGAAAGCTAGCGACACATATTTCCAAGACTTTTCACTTGCTCTGCGATAAACTGATTCAGGGGACAGATGGGTGTTCCAGAAGAGCAGCAGTTAACAATGCAAGAGTCAAGGCTTTGCGGATCCAATGACAACTTCAGAAGTTGCTGCCAGCCAGATGGTAGTCCATGCTGCCAAAATCCCACCTCCACCAAAATACCAGACACACCTAGTCTCGATATGTCACAAGAAGAAGAGAATGTTGTGCTTGAGAAAAAGGTCGTTGGCAAGAAAAAAATCATCCGTAGTAATAGCAGCACTCGCAGAAGCCGCAGTATGCCATCATGGGTTGAAGATTGGGAATTAGAGGATACCTACGCAGCTCTTGCCGTAGCTTGGGCCGCAGCTTCAGTCTTCATTGCATATAGCGCCTACAAGAAATTGAAGTAAATATTAGGTATTGAAAAATTGTTTCCATCCGTGTGAGTGTGATCTATCTCTAACATGACTCTATAGCCTTTTAGCAAATCATCGTAAATTAATGTGTCAAATGTTTCAAACTAGAAACCTGTACGATACGCCTGCTTTTATGTTTCGGTAAGTTTAGAGTTTATATGATCTTGTGAAAACAATTTTTGAGGAACTCAGTTTTGAGGGCTTCTCTGCAATCAGACAGTTTACCATCTTAGGCAAATTGTTTGTATGTTCCAGTGTGAACTTAATCATTGTTGAGATGAGTGACATTGAAGTCTAAGTCCATTGTGGCAGCTATTTTATCATATACTTTGTCAGCAAAGTTGTCTTTGATATATTTTTAAATTGCAAACTCATATGTCACAGATACACAAAGTCTCCAATAACTTCACAAGAATCTTCAAACAAAACACAACAGAAGAACAACCAAAAAACATCCTTGAAAGAAAGACAAGCAAACATGCTTCATCCACTTCCTCCACTCTTTGAAACTCAGATAGCTAAAGGCAGAACCATCTACAGATTCTTCATATCATCAGTCTTAGCCAGCATATGTTTGATATGGACTTACAGACTACTGTACATCCCTGAGCAAAATGGAAGATGGGTATGGCTAGGAATGTTCTTATCTGAGCTTTGGTTTGGTTTTTATTGGATTCTAACTCAAGCTCATAGATGGAAGCCAGTGTTCCGCACAACCTTTAAAGATCGACTTAGTAACAGGTTCGAGCATGAGTTACCTTCAGTGGATGTCTTTGTATGCACTGCTGATGAAGTCTTGGAGCCACCACTTATGGTGATTAACACTGTGTTGTCCGTCTTGGCTTTTGACTATCCACCTGAAAAGCTTAGTGTATACCTTTCTGATGATGGAGGGTCAGTTCTTACTTTTTACGCTCTTGTGGAAGCTTCCCTGTTTGCGAGACATTGGTTGCCTTACTGCAGTAGATTCAGAATTGAGAGCAGATCACCTGCAGCCTATTTTAAGACCGTCGTCGAAGATGGCCAAAGTGATGCAGATTTCAATAAGATCAAGGTATGCTACCATTTTACAAATTTTCATTCCAGCGTTGACTATTAAGATCTTGAAAAAATGCTTCCAAAACTGCAGAAAATGGTATACTTACATAATGTACTTTTCTTCTGCTTCTAAAAAATTTGAAGTATGTTTTTGGGATTTATACGCGATTTTGAGGCGTTGAGAATGAGGATCGACAGAGGTGATCTTGGTTTGGTGACACTTGAGCTCTGTCGTGTAGTTCTGAATCTGAGATTGTTAATAATTTTCAAAGAGTTGAATATAAGATTAAGAAGGTATAGAGAAAGAGATGCATTACCAACTGTTTTGGCATATTTTATCAGGAACTCTACGAAGCGATGGAGACACGGATCAAAACAGCTGTAGCTACTGGTCAAGTCCCTGAGGACATAATAGCTGAAGAAGGCTTTTCACAGTGGAACTCATTCTCTTCGAAAAAAGATCATGATGTCATACTTCAAGTAACCAGCAATGCAACCATCTGTTTTTGTTTTGTTTCTGGTTTTATTAGTGAAAAGAATTTTCTTACTTGATTTGCTTCTGTGGTTAGATTTTAACGGATGGCTCGGAAGAAAGTGTAAAAGACGTCGAAGGTCGTAGACTTCCAACTTTGGTATACTTAGCTCGAGAAAAAAGGCCTCAGTATCACCATAACAATAAAGCTGGAGCCATGAATGCACTGGTACTACTTTCTTGTATTTTAAGGAGTATCTTTTCGTATCAAAATGTCCGTTGAACTGAGCTGCATTTATTCTTCGTGGAAGATACGGATATCAGAAGGTATCAGCGATGGGAAGATCATATTGAATGTAGACTGTGACATGTACTCAAACAATTCACAATCAGTTCGTGATGCTCTTTGTTTCTTCATGGACGAAGAAAATGGCAGTGAGATTGGTTTTGTTCAGTTCCCTCAAAATTTTGAAAACATCACCCAGAATGATATTTATGGCTGCTCTATGCCGGTTTGCGCACAGGTGACAAAATTTCAATAACCAACTTCTTAGTACTTTTCGTGTTGAATTGTATTTGATTTTACTTTTTCAGATTGAATTTCAAGGACTAGATGCCTTTGGAGGTCCCATGTATATCGGGACTGGCTGTTTCCACCGCCGTGACTCGCTATGGGGCTTAAAGTACACTAAAGAGTACAAAAATGAATGGAAGGTTAAAAATGCCGTTCCAAACAGATCAGACGACAGTAGAGCTGAGCTGCAAGAAAGCCTAATGCATCTTGCTTCATGCACTTATGAATCAAACTCACCTTGGGGAAAAGATGTAATACTTCTTAGTCTCACTCGACAAGTAACTGTAGCGCTTTCCGCGTCTATGCGCGTCAAGTGTAACATGTGACTATAACTCTGGTTTGCAGGTGGGTCTAAAATATGGATGTCCAGTGAAGATGTGTTAACTGGTGTAGCAATACAATGCCAAGGATGGAAGTCAGTATTTTACACCCTTCGCGCGAAGCATTCCTAGGCATTGCACCCATAACCCTAGCACAGACTTTAGTGCAGCATAAAAGATGGTCAGAGGGAGATTTACAAATATTTTTCTCTAAGCACGGTCCGCTTAGATATGGATTTGGAGAACTAAGCTTTGGACTTCAAATGGGATACTCAGTGTATTGTCTCTGGGCACCAAATTGCTTGGCTACTCTTTATTACTCACTGGTGCCAACTCTTGCACTTCTAAATGGCACTCTTCTGTTCCCACAGGTATTCTCAGACCTCGTTCGAAGTATTTCAAAATTTCCATTCAAACTGTGGTACGAAAAAATGACCAAAATGAACCAAAATGTCTCATTTGTGATTTTCTTGTCAGGTTTCGAGTCTGTGGTTTATAGCATTTGCTTATGTGATCATTGCGGAAACAACGTACAGCTTTGGAGAATTCTTATGGGCAGGAGGCACGGCGAAGGGCTGGTGGAACGAACAACGTATGTGGCTCTATAAAAGATGCACTTCCTACTTATTAGCTCTAGTAGACACATTACTATGGCTGGCCGGAACAACTGGCTCAGCGTTTATAATCACAGCTAAGGTTTCAAACGAGGAGGTGACTAAAAGATATTACAAGGAGATGATAGAATTCGGAGCTTCGAGTCAAATGTTCATAATTCTATCAACTCTAGCATTGATCAACCTGTTCAGTTTGGTTAAGACTACGGCTGCTCGAATGGCGGATAGTTATAAAATGGTGGACTTGCAGATTTTCCTGTGTGGGTTTTTTGTTGTGATTAATCTGCCGTTGTACAGCGGCATGTTCTTGAGGAAGGACGGTGGCAAAATGCCATTTTCGGTCACATTTACATCGGCGGCGATTGCTTTGGCAACTTGTATGTTATGCACGTACATTTAGGCTGTGGTTCATCAGAAGTATTTTTTTGCACTGTTGATAAGTGCATAAGAATTTAAGTTCTTGATGTTGCCGCCAAGACATTATTTCTTAATTGTACTATTTGTGAAGAATTATTCGAAATAATATTTACTATTTGTAAATAATTTCTTGAAAATTGTTAAAGAGTCGTGGCGATTAGGAATTGTCTATTAGTGAAAAGTTTTAGAAGGACATACATATTTTAATAAGACATAAGTATATGATTTCAGCCGTTGATTTTTATCAATCCAACAGTTGATATTGGTAACCCGTTCATTCCAACCGCTCGTGTTTTTCTGCAAATGCAACCACATAATTAGTTAAAAATCAATTTTAATCTTAACCATCAAATTAATCAAATCAACGGCTCCTATGTCTTACAAAATATATTTGTCTATCTAGATCCCAACTCATATGCAGAGTAATCTTTATTAAAATTAATGTTTAACTAATGAAACGATTGAATTTTTACGAATAACACCAATAAAAGCACATTCTCTTAAAATCGTTACCTAATAAATTATAGGGTTGCAAAAGAATTTTTGATTTCAGGTATTGAGCCCATAGAATAGAACGGAACGAAACGAAACGAAACGACGACGTGTCGCGAATCGATTCGCAGGAGCATCCAACGACGCGCGTCGGAGACTGCCAGAAAATTTCTGGAATCGGATTGGGACGAATCGATCCCTTCTCGCTGGTAAATTTAACATCTTAATTACCCTGAACAGTTCGAAGCAGTTTGCGAGAGAATTTATTTTGTTTTTTTATTCTGAATTTTTCAGTGTTTATTAGGTTACATGGATACGCCGCTGCCTGTAGATAAATTATTGGTACCATCGGAGGATCAAGCTTCTTCAGTCGAGTCTTGTTCGATTGAAAAGTATGTTAGTTTTTGATACTGTGAAAGTTGATTGATTGATATTTGGTTGTAATGAGAGGAATGAATTGTTGTTTGAATGGATGCTACAGTGTGAATTTTTGTGAGTTGTGTCTGTTGGAGATGTTTTGATGATTGAATCTTTGCATTTAAATTTGTGGAATAGGCCGTTTGTGGTTTTGGTATCGGCTGGAAGCTTTAACCCTCCCACGCATATGCACCTGAGGTTATTTGGTATGTTTTTTACATTGTTTTTCGTTTTTGGTTTTGAATGAGTTTTGTCTGTACGATTTTATGTTTTCTAATCTTAAATGATGTCTTGATGTTTAAAGTGTGCTGCTTGTATGCTTGTTCATATAGTGATATACTATGTTGCACTGGTACCGGTACTAGTGATATATCGCTGATATATGAAAAAGAGAAAAAGTTTTTTATTATGATTTATAGACAGATGAAATTTCTTGCAAGACTGAGGGTAGTCTATGCTATGTATTTGTAATCGAAGATATTGATATGCTAAAGACAGATGAATGAAGCAAGTTTACATCTTTGCAATGCATATTGATTGTATATATATTATGTACAGAGCTTGCAAGGGATGCACTGAACATAGAAGGGTATACGGTTATTGCAGGATACATGTCTCCTGTGAATGATGCATACAAAAAAGAGGTAAAGTAGGTTTTTCTTTTTCTGATGTATAATTATGAAGTGGGGCTGATTGTACGTAAATTTTCCTTGTTTCAATCATATTTGCATTTATGTAGTTCTTGAACTTATATTTTGGATCATGTATAGGGCCTTGTATCTGCTGAGCACCGTATGAAAATGTGTCAACTTGCCAGTAAAACTTCTCATTTTGTGATGGTTGATGAATGGGAGGTATGAATGTTATGCCCCATTATATGTAACCAGTGCTTACATTTAGTTTGTAATCTCTATATTCTACTAATTTGTACTAAAAATGATGTTATGTGATTATGACAGGCAAATCAAAGTACATTCCAGCGCACATACTTGGTTTTGTCAAGCATCAGAGATCGTTTGTGTAAGACTGGAAAGATTTTTGGTGGTGAGTTCTGTTTTTCTTTGTAATGTTTGAGTCTCAATACTTGTATTAATCAATCATCGTAATTCTTTTAAGAAGATAATGCAGCAAATCATTGAAATCCGATGTACACCTGACCTTTCAATCTCAATTTTAGCTTTCTTGTATTATTTTTTCATATCACAGAGTAACTTAATTCTCGTGCTTTTAACAGAATCTCCTAAAGTTATGTTGGTTTGTGGATCTGATCTGCTCAAGTCGTTCACTACTCCTGGAGTTTGGATACCTGAGCAGGTAAATATCCTAGAAGTCCTCTATGTAGCATTTTAAATTTTCATCGAGCAGTTATCCCAATTTTTCTACAATCTAGTTATTGACACTGAATGCTGAGTTTAATATGTTACTTCCCTCTTTTGGTATCATTTTCTCAATGCAAGTAACATAAATTCATGTTCAGATAAAAATCATTTGTAGAGACTTCGGTATTGTGTGCATTAGAAGAGAAGGGGAAGATGTGATGAAGATTATATCCAATGATGAAATTTTGTCTTCCAACAAGGTTAGGATATTTTGCTTGTTGCTTTGCCTGACTATATTCCATTTGAACAACAGCTTACTCGCTCAATTCTAATGTTAATTCTCAGGATAACATAAAAGTAGTAGATGAACTGATCCCAAACCAAATCAGCTCTACTAGAGTGCGGTATGACGTTTGATCACAAGCTTGGAACTTTGTTTTTTGAAACTACATATTATTATTATATTTAAAAATATTATTAACATTTTAGGCACTGTATATCAAGAGGTCTATCTGTGAAATACGTTGTTGATGACGATGTAATTAAATACATCAAAGAGCATGAACTCTACCAGAGTTGAAAATGGGCGAGATTATTGCTTACAACTTACAACTCAATAATGAAAAGATAAGATAAAAAGTAAGATCATTGGTATCTCTTCTTCTCCTTTCGTTACTTGATGCAATATAAATTATAGTAGCTCTTGTATGCTTTATTATGTTGAACCACAGTTGAGTTAAAATGATATACATGTACGCACAATACTAAGATAGTATTCTTTTTTGCCACATTTAAACTCAAAAGAAAATTCATTAATGTTTGGTTATAATGCAGACACTTGTTACAACTTGCATAGAGAAATGATCAAGAATCTGGCCTGCAATGGCAGTCGCGCCATTCATCATTCTCAAGAAAAACAGTAACATATATTCCAGATATCATACAATGCATATTAGGGAGAAGCAGGACAATGTTACTACTTAATTAGATTTCTTCATACTTATCAGGTTTCCTTTGTTGTATGTTGTCATAACATCGGCTGAGAAAGCTTGGGACAGGCTCCATGACTTGAGATTATTAACAGAGTTGAAATAAGTTGCTTTATTTAAAATTGATATGTTACATAGGATAGTTGGTGTGTGCATATCTAAAATAATATTATGAGCAAAGAGGGTACGCTAAGCAGCACACCACTGTGTATTTACTTTGAAATTACTGTGGCTTAAAATGCCAGAACTGTCGCACCAATAGCCAGCCCCATCAAGATCCTCTTGGAGACATCGTCTCGTACCTGATGCACACCTGACGTGTCACTAGCCGGAGCATCAGCAGCCAATGGCGCAGCAGCATCTGGTCCAGGAACAGGTGGGCTCCCAATCAAATCACTAGCAGGGGAATCCGCTGGTGAATCAGCACTTGCTGGTCCAAGGCTTGTACTTCCAGGAGTCTCCGCGCTTGGAGTGGATTCTGTAGGTGGTGAAGATGATGAACTTGATGGAGAAGACGCAGGGGAACTAGCAGAGGGAGATGATTTTGGCGAGGCGGTAGGAGTAGTGGTTGTTGGGGTGGTGGATGGAGCACTAGCTGTTGGAGGCGTGGCAGACTTGGAAGGAGAAGTGGCTGGAGACGATGAGGTTGTCGGGGATGGGGTTGGAGTGGTCTGTGCCGAGGCTGCTGTGATTAGGAGGAAGAAGAAGAAGCATGCAGATTTGTACATGGTTGTACGTTGAGACATTTTTAAGGATAAGAGTGTCAGACGGTTAATGTCGTTGAGAGGTTAGGAGACGTTCATTTATACCGGAAGAGATGGAAAGTTGACCATTGGGTTATGTGGGGCCTCTGTTTCTCTAACCGCTTGATTCGCAATTGTCTAAAAAATTGTTGAATTGAATTTGGCTTCAATCCATTTGTTAATTTGGTCCATCAGTTACATACCCAATAAGTCACAATATAATCTTGTCAACAAAATTCATTTTCCACTCCCCAAATATTTAGTTAAAATCAAATCTTTTCAAGATTTTTGCTAAGACGTCGATCGTTCAACTTTATTTAGAGTATTGCTACATTACAGCATCGGTCGTTAGTGCGCACCGACGTCTTTTCGATAATTTTGTCTTTCAACTTAGAGCATCCATACCGGTTGCAATCTTGGTGAATTTTTCCTCGTGAGGAGCTCCTCTTAGAAAAGCTTCAGGAGGTTTTTTGAGAGGAGCTCCTCAAAAATTAAGGCATAAAAAGGAGAAGCTCCACGGTGGGGAGCTCCTCATTGAGATTGTCATGGGTGCATAAATAATTTGACTAACATCTCGTTGAGGAGCTCTTCAACAAGATTGCAACCGGTGCGGATGCTCTTAGCTTTAGGAGCAAGGAGGATTTGGGATATTTATATTTATTGGATTTATCAGAATAGTGAATGTACATTATTGAAAAAGAGTATGGATAAAATCGTCAATTTGGCCGCAATATAATTTTAAAACATGGTTGGTTCACACAATCACACCTCATTCAGCATTTTTGTACCTTTGATAACAAAAATTATAACACACTTTTATGTAATGCATATTAATTTACACAACAATAACACTCAATGGGACAACTTATGTCCATTATCCATACATTCCTTCATGTTATCGTGCACCTTAAAAATCAAACTACTAATCACCTCGTAGGTCCGACTGTCCTCCGCCTTTACTCATCTGACCCGGACCACCACCGCCACCTCCACCACCACGTCCATAAACATGTTGATTCTGCGTCTGCTGCTGATTCATCATCATCATACTCGTTCCACCCATCCCTCCATACATCCCATCACCATACCCACTCTCCTTCTGCGCCTGTGATGTTTGTGTCGTCTTATCTCCTTCCATTTCCCTAAATCTTTGTAAATAGACTTTCAAAGGCTCAACGTATTCTTCGAATCCCAAAGTCGTCATAGCCCAAAGTAGATCATCTCCATTGATCGTCTTTCGCTTTTCTCGTTGACATTTATCTGATGCTTCACCAGTTACGAAGCTTATAAACTCCGATACACACTCTTGTACCGTCTCTTTAGCGTCCTTCGATATCTTAGCGTTTGCCGGTAGCGCCTTTTTCATAATTCTACTCACATTCGCTATAGGTAAAAATCTATCTTGCTCGCGTTGCGACTGCGATAGACTACTATGTCCGCCTGATCCTCCGTCCCGGCCGCCGCCTCCTGAATCATTGTCCGAATCCGCCATTATAATTTCTTCTGATTCGAATTTCTGATTCAATAATAAAATCCGTCACGGATAAAGTAAGGAATAGGAGTGACATATTTATGATAGTGTAGAGTATAGTATTTGAGTGGATGGAGGGAGGGAAAATGGATGAAGAGATAATGTGGTTGGGGACACGTGGCAGAATGAGAGCCGTTTAATGTCGATAAGTGTTAGGGAAATATCTTGCCGTTAGATGGATGGGGAAAAGTCGACCAGTAGGGTCAAGAGTCACGCGGGTTGTGGGGTCAAATTGAATATCCAAATCTTCAAATCCAATCAAATCTCTCAATTTTATATTTAAATTATTGTCAATTTGTATTTACTTTGAAGTTGAGGGACCCGGTTACATAATTTCATAAAGTTGAAATTTAGTTTACAATTTAGTCCCTGTAGTATCAATTCTTACATTTAGAGAGCTACTTTTGGCATACAGTTACTCAAGTACCACCTAGAAAGTGAATGAACGAGCCTTGTACTGGATTTCTTCAGTATGAAACAAAGCAGTCAAATGAGTCTCAAAAGCCGCATGTAGCGGTAGCTAACGTTTTATCGATACAGATACTAACTTGCGCTATAAATAGCCTGTGATTGACGCTATAGTCAGGGACGCATAACCTTAAACATGAGTTTTTTCGAGGGTAAAACATGGCCTGGACGTAGAGATAAATTATTAAATGGACCAGATCATGTTTACCCGCAAATCTCGCGACCTTGATGTTGAGATGATCACACTTTTTGGGAGGTTGAGACTGGAGTCTCATCTTTGGGAGTTGCGTCTTTGATTGGGGATTCTTCATCTTCTTCTTCGCCACTACCTTCATCCTCTTCTGCCAACTTGGCCAGCTCTTCTTGTATCATCAGCTTGATAGCTGACTTTCTTGGTGTCAGATCAGTTTTGAAACGCTCAGCTGGGATAGACAAATGAATTGTTACCAAATAGTAACACGGCAATTTTAAGTCACAACTGAGTAATGATTAATTTAGCAAGCGATAGTCATGACACTTACTAAGTATTTTGATGATGTCAGTGAATGTAGCCTGCAAAAAATAAGACGTGTAAGTGACGAATTGCATTCCATTTCATTACCCTTTTGTTTGCTAACAATGTTCAACAATCCAAAGATAAGAATCACATTGCTAGAGAATATTAGCCAATTAAATATCAGGACACACTCAGCAGTCATAAGAGAACAGAGGGATAAAATATCATACCGTATTGAAGTCCACCTCCTTGAGGATTTTGCACGCCTCTTCCCTAAGTCTCTCATCAGATAGTTCCTCATGTTCTTCATCAGTTTTCTTCGTTTCCTTGGAGACAACACCTTTTCCTTGATCAAGAATTTAAATAAGAACGCAGTGCAAAACAGTTCAACGGTTTTTAACACGTCGCCAAAAAAGGATATAATATTTCCAGCAGTTTTCTTACCAGCTTTCTCCTTGGAGGCAGCAGCATTTTTTTCCTTGACCGGCTTCACATCTTTCTTATTCTTAGGAGACACCTTTGGACTGGTTACTTTGTCAGCCTCAAACTTGGGCTTCTTGGAACTACGAGGAATTGCTTTTGTAGATGAACCATCTTTCTTCACGGATGCAGTTTTCTTTGTTTTGCCTTCAGAAGCTTCTGTTGTCGAGCCAGATTTCTTAGAGTTTGAAATCTTCTTCGGAGTAACCACATCACTATCATACTGCTTCTTTGGGATCCTTTTTCTCTTGTTTGCAGTGTCTACATCAGTTTGAGCGTCAGGTTCACTTGGTTTTTCTTCACTCAAAAATTTCTTAGGCAGTTCCTCAGTAGACTCTTTAGTTTCAGGGACAGTAACAGCTTCATCAGCCTCGTCGTCTTTCTTCACTTTGGCATTTTCATCAGATTCATCTTCTGTTTCTGAATTTGTGTTGTCCTCATTCTTGCTAGTTTCTGCCTTCTTCTTTCGACTCTGCAATGTAAAATGTCATCAGCCAGAATATCAAAGTGTCTGCTTTTTCCAAATAATTATATTGGAGAAAAAATATGCTCATTGAAATATATGCACACGCAACAAGCTTAGATCCCAGAGAAGATCAAATAGTACTGCGTGCAGCAACAAATGCGAGATCAATAAAAAATGTTCATGAAGAAAATACCTTTGTCGAGCCACTCCCTGGGGTTTCCTTGTCTGCCCTTTTTCTTTTGCTACCCTTGCCCGACTGAAGTACACCTCTTAAATCAAATTAATGAAATACATGTGAAAAGGTAATGTTAGAGATGAAAGAAACAAACCTCCTCTTTTTCAGCAAGTAACTCGTCAGTTGTTGCATGTGGAGATACCAAAAACTCTAGCAGCGTTGTAACAACTTCATCCTGAAAAAGCAGCGTGAATATATGTATTTGTCCACAGTACACGTTAAAATCTAGATATTATAATGTATTTAAGAGCGGCTAACCTTTTTAATAGTTGCCTTAGCAACGGTTATGTCGAGAATGTCGCAAAACTCTAATAGCTTCTCTTTATTGCACTTCTCTAACTTCTCCTTGATCTTCAACTTTTGTTTCTCCTGCAACAGATTTTATAATATTAACAACCAAAAAAGGGATGAACTTCGTCAGAAATAATCAAAAATAAACCTTGAGGTTATATTCACCTCATCTCCGTGCCATACAAACCCTGAAAATTTTGAAATGTGTTGCTTGATATCCGCTGCCTGCATAGATGACGATCACATGACTTAGTGGAACACATACAAGGTAACCGAGTTATATTATCTAAAAATATTTGTGCAAACGCATATATATGTGCTAAGTAAGTAATTGTTAATAAATTGGCATACATATAGTGGTCAAACTAAGTTACCTTCCCTCTTCGGCTGAACAGGATATTGTGGAGAAGCTTCAAAGTGTCATCGATTTTCCTTCTAGAAAGCTTGTAAGCAACTGAAGCATATGGAAAGTATCAGAAAATATCACATGTGGGTTATCAGCATTAAGGCCCATATATCATTCTATAATAGTTATTAGCAAAGAGAGTGGTTAAAGTAAAACACAACGAAGAACTCCAATCACCGATTACTGTAACAATTTTCTTTGAATGATGTATTAAATCATAAATGACACAAATGAGGAAACGTACACAACAAAATTAACGGATTTCTTGAAGTCTTACCAAACCAAATAACTGTCTGCAAACTATTAAAGACAAAACTATTGTGCTTATTCAAATATTTACTCAGATATGAACCAAGTACATATGATCATGAAATTTAGCGACACAAACAAGGCACACGAGAATTGAATGCAATAAGATAAGAGTATGCATCAAATCAAACTGATAAAACAATTTAATCAATATGACAATATCTATGTTTATGAGATAGACTAATTGGGTATTAAAGAATGCGAGATATTGTGGATATAATCATAAATTTGTAATGCAAACTGTAGGCATACCATTTGGAATATCCATCAATGCGGAACCATTTCCCTGCAATTGAATAAATCAAATCATAAAACCAGTTGAGAAAATGAAACTGAGATCAGCTCTAATGGTAGACAACCGAACCTTCTCAACTTGGAATACTCTGGATGAGTCTAGTTCAATAATAGCAACTAAGCGCTCTACAGATTTTCTTTCACGTACGGGGCGGTCAATACTGAAGCTAGAAGCTGCGGGAGTTTTAGGCTCTTGGATATCTTTGGATTTGGCAGTTGCCTTTTTAGTTCCAGTCTTCTCTTTACCACGTTTTTTCAGTTCTTTTTCTTCTGCGCCATCCTTTTCAGACTCTTGACCCTCAACGGACACTCCATTAGACTTCGATACATCATCTTGTTTTCCTTCAACATCATCTGATTTTTCCAACTCATCCATTTTTCCTTCAACATTATCTGGTTTTTCTGACTCGCTTTCCTTTTCCACTTTCTTTTCAACTATTTCAGTTGCTTGTTCATTCTCCTTTGCAGTATCAGCGTGCTTAACTTCTTCAACGGAAATTTCAGTTTTCTCTACTATCTCATCCTTCTCACTTTTCTTGTCCTTAAGATCATCATTATCTACAATCTCGGTTTTGTTAACCTTTTCATCAGTGATTTCCACACCTTTTGCAAGATCGTCGTCCACTTCCATTTCATCCACATTATTTGTGTCAGCCTTCTCCTCAACGGCCATATTGTCTTTGGGGTTTTCTGTCATTTCCTTATCTTTTGCACCATTTTCTTTCATCTCAGTTACAGGTTCAAGTGCCTTATCTTCTGCCATTATCACACAAAGTGTATCACTCAGCGATACGCAAATCCTGTTACCAAAAATAAGTCAAATGTCAGATGCAAATTGGGAAGTCGCCGACAGCACAATACGATAACTCGGCTAGGCAAAAAAGAAGAAAAAACCAGTCAAGAAAGATTGCTCATTCTGGAAACAAAATCATATGCAAGAAACAAGCAATGAAAAGAAGATTCTGGCATCCACGTGTTGAAATGTCGAATCTTTCACAGGATACTCATAGCTGTATACAGCACGTGCGACACGAAGCATGACGTGTATACCATAAATGAAAGAAATCGTTATATTAGTTACTTTAAACTACCAACAAGACCGTTAAACTAAATAAATTGGCATAAAGACAATCTCAAGCAAAACTGAAACATTCGACTTGGTGGCACACGAAACACTGGAATGCTTCTAGATTTTTTTGTTCAAATTCCAATTCCAATACCAAAGAACCACAAAGAACCTAAAGACAAACAGTTAGGCAAGTTACAGATACAACTCAAATAATGTTCATTCTCCATTTCAGATGAAAACTACTTATCCGCTAGAATGAAACCACAATTCCCAAAACATCAAACTTGGGTTTCTTTTCTCAAAAAGGCAAAACCTTTAATTACACTTCAGTAGTAGCAGAAGCTGAGGAAACACAATTAACAATTAACCGTCAGATCCTCTCAATTCCTATCCAGTGGTAGGAATAAGAAAGGCTTGAGCTTTCAGTCCAGCATATACACCAGACCTCCAAAACACCCAATTCAACCAATTTCACATCAGAATAAACACGCAAATCAAGAAAAATCAAGCACCAAAAACCTCTAATCGAACCCTCCTGAAATTCACACAAGCTTGCCCTTAACGAAGGTAGCCTCTTTCAATTCCGGGAAACAGAATACTGGAATTTAAATTCAAACCCAACCACGACGCACATCAAAAAATAAGTATCGAAAGAAGAAAAACAACCTCAGCACACAGAATTGAGAAACCTACGACGACAGTCGGACGCACCAAAACATAAAAGAAACTCAATTGACCGGCAGAGTACACAGATAAAAATTAAAATTATACAGCTAAAAACAGAGAAGGGGTAAAAGATGCTTACTGCAGCGGCGATCGAGTCACCGAAGGTGAGTCTTGAGGTGAGAGAGAGAATAAGAGATTCGAACAGAGCAGAGAGTCTTGAGGTGAGAGAGAGTGTTGATATATTTATATTTATCATTAAAAAATAAAAATTAAATGTGGGAGTTGTGTTGTGCGTGTCGGACTTGAAACATGGATATGAATTCGAATTTATATTTTATGCCACGTCGGATTGGGCTGCGGTCAACCAGCTTATCAATCAACGGTTCAGAGCTAGCGTCGTTCGTATTCTACGGTCCAGATGAGTTTAAGTCTCTGTGCTGATATTCGCAATTAAGTGTATGGTTTGTTTAGGCGAACCGAGATTCGGCTGCGTCCGGGGAACCGGGTTTGAACATTGACCCGACCCGACCCGACCCGATACAGTTGAAGAGTATCTGTATTTATGAAACGTACATTGATCAGGAAAAGACGTCGTCTGAAGGTGGGGGAAATGAACGGTCGTGATGAAAGCGTTTTGCGTAGGCTTTATTAAGCCGAGCGGGTCAAAACAGCACATCCCAATTGGAACGGTTTGGTCGAACCATCACTGTTTTCTCAGCATGTGTGTCCATGTCATGTTATGCAGATGCAAGAACTGCGTAGTGAAAGTAAACAACTCCTAACTTGAATGTAACATCATTGAAATAATATGCAATGCACAGCACAGTGTTGCTATTGGTGGTCGGCACGACATTATTTCACTGAAAATAAATTAGAACAAGGCAAAACGAAAACGTTCTGAATGATAAATGCACAAAAAGAGGATCATGGTTACTTAAAACTTGTTCAAAACATAGGGATGCCTGACATATAACTGATAATTAATTAATACTATTGTCATTAATACAACCTGAAACACCAGAAGTTCCGATTCCCCACAATACCATTTTACAGGAGCCACAAACTTAGGAAGGGCTAGCTAACCTAAGGTGCTAAGTTAGGAGATGTTACCCTAAGCTGTGACACTTTTTAATGGAAACTAGCTGATAACTCATACTACATCCATTTCTATCATACCTAGTTAAGTCAACGGCGGGCAGCATATCAACATCAAAAGGAGTCTTTAGTCTTTTGTCGTAGCATCAGGAATAAAGGAAGTCAGTATAAGCATTCAGCACCTACATCTGCAATCAAAATAAGTTTAATCATTAGTTTGAAGCACTAAACAGCTGCAAGAGTAGTATAACTTAATGAAACAACATGTGTTAATGAATGACTGTGTAATGGCATGGAGACACGCATGACAGATGTTCATTATGCGAGGGACAAATGGAAAATGGAAGTAATAAAACCCAGATTAAGACTATTATGCTAAAATACGTGTAATGGAATCTCAGAAACCAGAGTTTAGGGGTCAAACAATTAAAGCGAGAAATTAATAAAGGGAATCTAGATTATTCGACTCCCATACATACTAGAAGGGTTTACTATTTACTATTCTGATGGGTGCATTAATCTCAAAGTATGTGTCAATATGACAATTGAGACATTGACGGAAATACCTTAAGCAGCCGTATATAAATGCCAAACAATCTAAAATATTCATTTGAGATTGCTGTAAATTTATCTAAAAGTACATTACCAAAAGCTAATGTTATCAGTGGTCACTCCCTTGAAAATAGATTATTGAGCACCATCAGTTCAGTTATCCCAGCAGCAGGTAGTGTCTCACACTGGAAAAGCTCTTGAAGCTTTGCATCGCATTGTATAACACTCAAGTTTTTCTGATCCTAGATATTTTTTTAATCAAAAAGATTAATTATACAGTAGATTAGCCATAACGACAGTTTCTCTTTTATAGTATAACACAGGTATAATGTTTTTACCTCAAGGTTGTTTGCTTTGAAGTAATCATGGATCTTAGCTTCAACCTCTGACTGTAGCATTTTCTTCACATCAGTACCAAACAATTCAGCAAGGCCATCAGATATTATCACATATGGACCAGGAGAAGATTCAGTATTTTTGGTATCAGGTTCTTCAGCCACTTTTGATCTCTTAGCACTTGGTTGCTCTGCGCCCATCAAGCACGCACATCTCAGACAGATTAACAGCATAAACAATAATGAAATCACATACAGTAAATACCATATGCAGTAGAAGAACTTACTTGTAGGTTCAAGAGCAATGATATGCTTAGCAAGCAACTTGTTCATCTTGAACATATCCGTACAGTCCGTCTCAAACACCAACCTCAGTTCATCATTACATATAATTTTCCTTTTGTTATTCGGATCTTGCAGATTATTTTTCCGAATATACGCCCACAGTTGCTTCACAATCTGAAACCACATACCCATTACACCAATCATCATTAAGAACTACACACAATAAACACAGGAAAAACAATCCAAGAAGATTAAATCTGAACCTCAGTCCTAGGGAGTGATGCATGACCAACAATAGCCTGAAGCTCAGGTGTAACCCCGCACGGTTTGTTCAACCCCCCTGCCCCTCCTTTTCTCTTCGGCTTTGGTTGAACACTGCATAGAAAAAGAAATCAGTTGTAACAAAAAATTAAAGTGTTGGTGCGAAAAGAGTTCATTCTAATCATGAATAGCTAAATTTGACATAACATTAAAATCACGATATTAAACAGAATATAAATTAGGGCAAATAGTAAAAGAGGATAAAATCAGAGACCTCGTCTTGGGGGGTTCAGGCGGAGTTGGAGCAGCAAGAGACTCGGGCTTAGGCGGAGGTTGAGAACCAAAACTCAAGTACTGAGGCACATAAGAAGAAGGTCCAGATTGAAACCCCTGCTGCTGCATCTGCCTAAAAGCAAAATGGTCCCTAAAGCCAGGCTGAGGCTGCACATACACGTGCTGCTGTTGATGTTGCTGCTGGGGAGGAGGATGAAGCGGTGGTTGCGGCGGTGTCTGCGGCGGAGGATGGAGTTGGTGTTGCTGTGAACGGAGCAAAGCGTGGTGGATCTGAGTCCGTATGAAGTCGAATTTGTGAGAAAGGTCACGGCCAAGTCGGGATTCGAGTTGATGAACGACGGCGTTTAGTGAAGTGAAGAGATTAGGGTTTGGGTCACGGAGGAGTGTTTCCAAAGCTTGTGCTATTTCTTGGTCGCTGATATTACTCGCCATTTTGACTTCGCCACTCGGTCCTTGTTGCATGTGAAACTTCAGTTAAACGGCAGTCACTACCGCCTTCGCTACTCCTGAGCTCTTCTCTCTTGAGCTCCTCTCTGTCTCTCTCTGGTTTGCAGCTCTCTCTGTTACTTGTCTTTAGTGCTGCTCTTTTTGAGTATTTTTTGTTCTCTGTAATAAATTATTATTTTAATTAATGAACTGAAAATAGTCTATTCAACTTTATACTTAAAATGAATTAGTAAAAAATTTAAAATGAAATGTTGATTATTGTGATTATCGTTTGATGGATAGAAATCAACGGTTGAAAAAATATAGTTAATTTTCGCATGAATTTATTGATCTCGCTCGAAGGTTAAGGTAGTTTTTATTGCAATTATTGAATTAGTTTAGGTGGTTAAATGAGGCATTTGCTAGATGAAATGAGACAACATGGGAGGATTAAATAAAATGAAAAAGTATGATTTGAACTAAAAGAAACAAGTCTTTGGACATACTCCAAATCTGATTCTGGGTAGGAGTAAGGTTGGTGCGGTTGCTTAACGTTTGGAACTTGGGTCGGTGAGACTTTAAAGGAATGAAATAAGAAACACCCACCTTTGCAAATATCTTGATTAAGATTTAGTATATTTGAGTTAAAAATAGTAAACTAAATCCACATAAAATATTATTTAAATGGAAAATAATTTTATTGTATTATTAGTTTTACAAAAACTTTATAAATATACGGAATGAGTGATAGTCAGTGATCATTTTTTGATTGTTCAGAAGGCTATAGACAATATTAGAGTTTTATCTGATTGCTTTACCTTCGAACTTGTACTCATTGTAACCATAATATCGAGAAAAACTTTTCAAATACTTATAAAAAATTGCTTTGAAAAATCTTCAATAATTCTGTACATACAAAAATACCTTAAATGCTTCCTCTTTTCTTGTTTTTGGATATGGAATATTTTGGGTAACATCACTATAATCCTGTATTAATAGTAGATAAATACTAACAATGCATATTATAAAATGTATTGAAAATAATTTCCTCCTATTAAAAATTTGTATTTCAAAATAGTGTAGACAGAGCTGGTCTAAAAATGACACTAATTATCACTATTTTTCCTTGTACTAATAAATATGGTCCCATTTGTGTTCAAATTTTATAAACAAAATATATTTTATTATACCTTTATGAAAATATTAAATTCCTTTGTGTGACAATCATGTGAGACTTAAATATCAAAGTAGTGAAAATATAAAACAGCAAAAAATCATAAAATCTTAATTACTCATTTCTGAAGCGACGTCTTAATATAAGTAGACGAAATTGTAAATTGATGTCGTTTTGTACCAAAATGTAACACGACGTTATTTTATTCATTACGTAAACACTCAATCCTGTATTTAGATCAAATCATGTGTACACCAAAATTGGACTTTAAACCTGTTGATAAGTCCAGCAAATTACCTTAACATTTACGAGGCAAATACAACACGTTGTCAACGACCAACTATTGAATTTGACGACAACAGAAAAACAGCATGGCGATTCAATAAGGCTGTCCTTTCTAATTCAATATTGTTGTTGTTGTTGTTGTACATACACACACTCTTTTCATTCATCCATCTGGCCTTCTCAAATATCTGATGATACCTTTCTGTTCTCAACCTTCGCAATTTAAAATTCAAGGAAGCCCCACATATGGCCAAAATTGATCCCTTTTGCATTTGGGTTGGTAAAGATTGAATCTTTTCCAGGTATTGTCATCTGGGTATTCATCATTTTCTAATTTTTGATTTTGAGAAGAAATGATTTTAGGGTTTGTTTACCATTTGGGGATTTTGAATGCTTTACCTTATTGATTATAATGGATTGTGATCTGAAAAGTCTCGTTGAATCATATATGCATTGTAGATTATTTGCATTTAGGTCTACTCCCTTATTTTATAAACTACTGCATGTTTTTGCTTACGCTGGGCCGGTGAGTTGTCTGATTGGCATCAGGTTATGAATTGGCTTGTTTTTTCTTGATTATTCTAGCTGCAGGATTGATATAGCCGGGTTTGCGCCACATTAGGTCTGCTGGTTACTGTATTGGAAACATTTACAGGTGTATTTCGTTTGTTTACCTTACTGGTTCAGCTTGACTAGCTGTGGTAGTTATGTCGAGGTCTTCCGGCGTTCATGTGTCTGATCCTTCACTTAGAGGTCAGTTCACGGAGGTTGAACTTCGCAGCCTCAACACCAAAGTAAGCTCTCCCATTGTACATAAAAGTACCATCTTTATATCTTAGGATCGCAGGTGATGCCTTTTTCGAATTTCATTTACTAAGCACTTCTGATGTTCTCATTCTCAGTTTACAGCAAAAAGGAATAAAAATGGGAAAGTTAAGGTGGCGGAGTTGCCACCTTTTTTAGCAAAATTAAAAATATTTAGTGAGGTTACTACTCAGGAAGAAATTCGCACTGTGCTAAGTGAGTCTGGTTTCGATATGAGTGGCGAGATCGACTTTGAAGGTTTTTTAAAGGTGAGCGTATATTTTCCTCTACATTGCAGCCACCTTTAGGCTTCCGGGTATATATTAAAGACACCACTATTTTTGTAACAAATATGACCGGCATGCAGGCATACTTAACTTTGCAAAGTCGGGTAGTCGATGGAAAAGGAATTTCAAAGGATGCGTCGTCCTTACTCAAAGCCATGACCTCGCAGCATCTGGACAGTATTAATAAATCGGAGAAAACATTGTATGTGGCTCATATTAATAGTTACTTAAGAGACGATAAATTTTTGAAGAAGTATCTTCCACTGGATCCAGAGACGGATGATTTGTTCAATCTTGCAAAAGATGGAGTGCTTATTTGGTAACACACACTTTACTGTAAAATAAACTTTTAAAAGGGACAGTTTATGCTAACAATGGATTTGTTTTTGCAGTAAACTTATTAATCTCGCTGTCCCTGGAACAATTGACGAGCGAGCTATAAACAAAAATCGGGTGCTTAATACTTGGCAGAGAAATGAGAATCACACGCTGTGTCTCAACTCTGCAAAAGCTATTGGCTGCACAGTTGTTAATATTGGCGCATCAGACTTGGTTGAAGGGAGGGTATGCTTATGAGGTTACAAACATATATATTAGAAGCAATGTTTAAGAATTTATATTCTAAAATGTTGCGTCATTTTTTGAACAGCCACATCTGGTGCTTGGACTGATATCCCAAATCATCAAGGTAAAACCATTTACAATTTTTTTGTTATTAGTAGCAGAGATTAGAAAATGACCAGCTCACTTCTTCGATATGTGTTTTTTAATCTCAACGCAGATTCAACTTTTGGCGAACTTGAGCATAATGAAAACTCCACAGCTTGTGGAACTGGTAGAGGACAGTAACATTGAGGAGCTCATAAGCTTACCGCCTGAGAAAATGTTGCTAAAGTGGATGAATTTCCATCTCAAAAAGGGAGGGTATGAAAAAACTGTTACAAATTTTTCTTCTGATTTGAAGGTATCCATTCCTTTCTTCCACATTATTAAAATAACCTGTACGCGTATAGTCACTATAAATGAGTTTTTGACTAATTTTATGCATGGCCTTGTTTGTTAGGATGCAGAGGCCTATGCATACCTTCTCAATGTTTTGGCTCCAGAATTCTGTAGTACAGCAACTTTAGACGCAAAAGACCCTCTTGAAAGGGCAAAATTAGTCCTCGACCATGCGGAGAGAATGGACTGTAATAGATACATAACTCCAAAGGATATTGTGGAAGGATCACCAACTCTAAACCTTGCATTTGTTGCACAGCTTTTCCAAAAGAGGTGAAAACACTTTCTACCGTCCTGATTTTTTCTTGAATATTTGTTTCTAACTGTAAAAAAACAATCGGTTATAGTTTTAAATAATTTAATGTCAATGGTTTTCTGCCGTCCTTAATTTTTCTTGAATAATTGTTCTACTTTCTATGGTTTTCATTTTTAGACTTAGTTGTTTTTATGCTGTGGTTAAATATGTTGCAGGAATGGCCTGTCGTTAGACGGCAATACGGTTTCATTTGCGGAAATGATGCCAGAAGACATGCAGGTATGTAGGGATGAGAGATGCTACCGCCTCTGGATTAACAGTCTTGGAATCGAGACTTACGTGAATAATTTATTTGAGGATGTCAAAAACGGGCAAGTTTCATCATTTGTAATGCTTCCCATATTTCAGCACCGCTGCTTGTTGTCTTGGAACCAACATATTTTCTCTTTTTCCTGGGTAAGCAGATGGGTGCTGTTGGAAGTACTCGACAAGATTTCTCCAGGATCAGTGAAATGGAAACATGCGTCCAAGCCTCCTATCAAAATGCCATTTAGAAAAGTTGAGAATTGCAATCAGGTAATCAGGATCGGGAAAGAATTAAAATTTTCCCTAGTGAATGTAGCCGGAAGTGACGTCGTTCAAGGAAATAAAAAGCTCATACTCGGTAAGTTAAATACTACTATATGCACCAAGATTTTTAACATGGTTACGAGGACTGACATCGATGGTTTCTTTTTCAGCTTTCTTATGGCAGTTGATGAGGTTTAACATGCTTCAGTTACTGAAAAACTTGAGCAGAAGTCACTCTCAAGGGAAAGATATTACAGATTCACAGATCTTGAAGTGGGCAAACGATAAAGTTAAAAAATCTGGGCGAACGTCACGGATGGAGAGCTTCAAGGTTAACAAATTACCCGAATTTTGTACCAAATCTTCAGCAAATTAATTTCTGTAGCATGCAACTGATGGTAACATTATGTTCAGGATAAAAGATTGTCAAATGGGTTATTCTTTCTCGAGCTTCTAAGCGCAGTAGAGCCAAGGGTTGTCAACTGGAACGTGGTTACCAAGGGTGTCAGCGGTAAAAATCAAATAGTTTCAAACTGTCTTCATAAGTTTCAACAATGTTCAAATTAAACCGAATGAATTTGAACACAATGGACTAGTTTATTTCACTCCAAATGAAGATCTAACACACTTCATTGCTGTATTGAATTTCCAGATGAGGAAAAGAAGCTGAATGCTACATATATAATCAGTGTTGCGCGGAAGCTTGGGTGTTCCATCTTTCTTTTGCCAGAAGATATAATTGAAGTGAGGCTATGAATCTTAAGTAAAAAAAGTAATATTTTCAACTACCTAAAAGTCACTTCAATAACACTGTTTTACAACATTTTGCAGGTAAGCCAAAAAATGATTATAGTACTTACCGCCAGCATTATGTACTGGAGTCTACAACAGCCAGCAGATGACTCGAGTGCCTGTCCATCTCCTAATGCATCCCCTGCACCATCAGTTTACGACGACGAAACTTGTTCAGTCACCAGTGAAGTCTCATGCATGACTCTCGACGAACCCGGTACAAATGACGATGCTCAGTCGGAACATGGTCTGTAGATCAGCCTGATGATCTACTTGTATTTTAGTTGCTGATAGATGTTTTTTATTCCATCATATAAACTTTTTACAATTACATCATTAAGAATCAAGACATTGTCATATATAAGAAACAAAGAGTTTAACTGAGAATTTAATATCAACGGTTGGATTAGATTAATCTGTGATTAAGATTAAAGTTGATTTTTATATAAGGGCAGTTGGATTTGCTAAAAATCTCAGCGGTTGAAATTAACGGTTATTTTTTGAATCAAATCTCATCTATTGAATTATTAATATTCAACAGCAAAATCATGTTACACTGTTTCACAATTATTTATCCGTCCGCATATAATAATCTTGGAGTAAATACACATCAGTTTTATCACAGATTTAATTTCCCTCTACAACAATTTCTTGTAAATATGTTTTTAATATTTTTTTAAATAAAATAAAGCCCTAACAATTTCAGTGAAGACAAAAATTGAAACTCTGTACGAAAGCGAATTCACTAAAATGGCGACGTCGACGATTCGGCTCACGAATGCCAACGAGTTGATGATCGCGTCATCCACTGCCGTTTTCGGTGCCCGCTTCGCTACCAAATTTAAGAGCAGTGGTGGAAATGGAGCGTACGGGAGGAGGAGTGGTCGTTTTGGTGTGTATTGCTCATTTGCGCCGATGGAGTCGGCTAAGATTAAGGTTGTAGGAGTTGGTGGTGGTGGTAATAATGCTGTTAACCGCATGATTGGAAGTGGATTGCAGGTTTGATATTTTGATTTGTTTAGGTTGAAATTGATTTAAAAGCTTTGAGTTTGTGTTACATATTGCTTATTTGTATGAATGGTTGTTTTTGTTTTATATTGAATTTCAGGGAATTGATTTCTATGCTGTAAATACGGATTCACAGGCTTTATTGCAGTCATCAGCTCAATATCCTATTCAAATTGGGGAGGTTTTAACACGTGGATTAGGTTTGTATGCTTAATCCGTTATAGCATTGTATTTATTTTAGTATGTTTTCCATTTGATATGATGTTCGTGATTTTAAAAACTTCTGTTGGTGTTTCGAGTAAGTGGTGCTGATTAATCAGTTTCATTTCATAAGCCTTGACTCAGCTTGGAATGTTTTTTGCAAACAAAATTTCCTGAATTTTAGGCTGTTGTATATATTCATCTAATTTGATGCAGTATACAGGTGCTGGTGGTAATCCACTTTTAGGAGAACAGGCTGCTGAGGAATCTAAAGAGGCTATTGCAAATGCTTTATTGGGAACTGATCTTGTGTTTGTAACGGCTGGTATGGGTGGGGGAACTGGATCAGGTGCTGCTCCAGTGGTTGCACAGATCGCAAAAGAAGCAGGGTATCTTACTGTGGGGGTGGTTACCTACCCTTTTAGTTTTGAAGGACGCAAGAGATCTGTGCAGGCAGGTGCCACTGTGGTCCTTATTTTTTGTCTTCCTAAAAATCACTGCACACTTCTAATGAACTTATCCTTGTTCTGCCTGTTCAACTCGTTTGCTTATTTCACTCAGTCGTATGTATAATATGAATTTTTTCCAGACTGTATTATGAGTTATGTGTACTTACCATTGTCTACTTCTGGAGTTTCACTTGCCCTACTTGTTACATTCACTGATGCTTTTTGTAACACCTTACAGGCGTTGGAGGCAATTGAAAAATTGCAGAAAAATGTCGACACGTTAATAGTGATACCCAATGACCGACTGTTGGATATTGCTGATGAGCAGACGCCTCTTCAAGATGCTTTCCTGCTAGCTGATGATGTTCTACGCCAGGGAGTTCAAGGAATTTCAGACATAATTACTGTAAGTTATTGATGGACAACAAAACCTCATTCTCTTCATGCAGCTATTATTCCTTTATATTGGTTTGTGATCAACATTCCAAGGCGTTTTTACTTTTGGAGTTAAGCTATCCAAAATAATTTAGTTTGTCAATGCAGATTCCTGGACTGGTTAATGTAGATTTTGCTGATGTCAAAGCAGTCATGAAGGACTCTGGCACTGCAATGCTTGGAGTTGGGGTCTCATCTAGCAAGAACCGTGCAGAAGAAGCTGCTGAGCAGGCAACTTTGGCTCCTCTTATTGGATCATCTATCCAGTCTGCCACTGGGATTGTGTACAATATTACTGGAGGCAAAGACATAACCTTGCAAGAAGTGAACAGAGTGTCTCAGGTACTTCGTATGTTTTGGTGCATTGTTTTACAGCATAATGGAGAGAACCTCAGTTGAAGGCTCCAGCTTATACACCCTTTGAGTTTATTGTTATAACATATCCGGTGCCTATGTGGATGGTAGATCATAAATAATTTACTAGAAGTGCTAAGCTTTACCTGTGTATTGGGTATTATTATTGATTATCTTACCATTTCAAATTTGTGGTCCGGTCAAAAGTTGCTGACTCTCTCAATATAGCAACCTCTTACTCTTGCCCAAAACTTAACTGTTTCATTTCTAACATATCAATTTATTTGTGGTCTTTCAGGTAGTCACAAGTTTAGCAGATCCGTCTGCAAACATCATATTCGGTGCTGTTGTGGATGACCGATACAATGGAGAAATTCATGTGACCATCATCGCCACAGGCTTCTCCCAGTCCTTCCAAAAGACCCTCCTTACCGACCCTAGGGCAGCAAGGCTTGTTGCAGAGTAGCTGAAGGCCAAGAAACCAAAGCTTGCCAAATCTCAAAACATCCCCCAACTCAGTCTCCTCAAGACCCCCTGGACGACGCCTTTTCTTTTAATTCCACCATCTCTACATCACTGACTTAAAGACCGCAGTGTCCATTATCATCAGTTGCTTTTGTATTTTTCTTAGTGTTTCAACTCTAACTATTATTGTTGAGATTTATTAGTGAATGAAGAACAGAAGACACCTATTCAATTTTATCAGACAACACAAACAGGTCGAAATGAGAATAGATAAAAGTCCAAGGGCAATATCGGAATAAGCCACAATGTGAGCCCAAAGGAGGCATGTAGTGACCAAAGCCGAAATCGAAGAAGAGGCTTCGAAGCGGAGATCGAGCGGCTGATATGTCGGACCTGGACAGGCAAATAGAGCAGTTGAAGAACTGCGAGCCGCTCAAGGAGTCTGAAGTGAAGTCGCTATGCTTGAAAGCGATGGAAATCCTCGTTGAAGAGAGTAACGTTCAGCGCGTCGATGCTCCCGTCACTGTCAGTATCCATTTTACTCACTATTTTGTCTATTCTTTGCATTTCTCACTGATTCAGTTTCCTTACGCAATTAGGATATGAGATGATGTTGCGAAGCTATGTTGATTAGGTTTTGGATTCTTTCAATCAGAAATGTGAAATTGATATGACTGATTATGTTTTATGTCATTAGATTTGTGGCGATATTCACGGTCAGTTTTATGATTTGAAAGAGCTTTTTAAAGTGGGAGGGGATTGTCCGAAGACTAACTATTTGTTCCTTGGAGATTTTGTTGACAGAGGGTATTACTCTGTCGAAACATTTCTACTACTGTTAGCTTTAAAGGTAATGCCACGTAATCATAAGTTTCTTGTTTCTTTCAGTTTCCCTCCAGGGGTCGATTGATTTCTAATGATAGGAAAGCTTGGGTAATTTATTGGCTGTATCTTGGCTTGGAACCTCACATTCAAGGTTCATTTGTCTATAGTTTATTGGGTTCAGAGAATAGTCAATCTTTGAAGTTTCATCCAAAACTTATGCTTTTACAATGTTTTAATATATATATATAGGCGGTGAACAGTGGAATGTTTAATGTATATTTAGGAATCAGTGATGTTGCCGAAAGAGATATTTGGCTGTTTCTGATCATGTTTTATATCTTACGATATACATGGTGTGTGTAATGATGGTCTCATTTGTTTTCATCTATTGTACAGTTTTTTAAAGTTGATAGATGTAAACCTCGTAATGTGATTGTTCAGGTTCGATATCCAGATCGAATTACACTAATCAGAGGAAACCATGAAAGCCGGCAGATCACTCAGGTCTTTTATCTTTTCAATCTGCTAGTGTAAGGCATAAGCTATTTGCCTTCTCAAATTTGCTGATAATTTATTTCGTCTACAGGTATATGGATTCTATGATGAGTGCCTGCGAAAATATGGGTCGGCTAATGTTTGGAGATACTGCACTGATATATTTGACTATCTAAGGTTTGTGATTTCTTTTAACACCCAATGTGGTTAATGTACATGTCAATTTAATGCAGAACAAACAATAAAATGTGAAAACATTTTGTTTAGCAATTTTTTGCCTAATAAGAATTAGTGATGCAGATGTCTCTGATGAACGGAATGATTTTTTAAGCTCCTTTAGTACATTATGATGATTCTTGAATAGTGTAGTTTTATGCACCTTGTTACTAGTTCGCTGCAGTAGTTACTGCATACAGCCCTTGCTGTTTTTACTAAACATTTCCTTGAGACATGTCTAAAAAAATATAAGTGCTTCCCTTTTGCATAGATTTATACTTAGGTTTTCCTTGTATAATTCTGTCACTTGAATTTGATGATTTTAATCATGATATATTTTCGCAGTCTGTCAGCCCTAATTGAAATAAGATTTTTAGTGTTCATGGTGGACTGTCTCCTGCAATTTCAACATTGGACCAGGTGATAATATTTTGGACTATTATCTTTATTTCAAATTTGATGTAGGCCTACTGACTTCTACATCATGCCAGATCCGAACAATTGATCGGAAGCAAGAAGTACCTCACGATGGCGCCATGTGTGATCTGCTATGGTCAGACCCTGAAGATATTGTGGATGGTTGGGGTTTGAGTCCTCGTGGTGCTGGTTTTCTCTTCGGAGGCAGTGTTGTCACACCTTTTAATCGCACTAACAACATCGATTATATCTGTCGTGCGCACCAGTTAGTAATGGAAGGCTATAAATGGATGTTTGACGAACAAATAGTGACAGTTTGGTCGGCACCGAATTACTGTTACAGGTGAAACCCTAGAACTAATATTCTAATACACTTCTTAGACTGACCAAGTTATAATCATGTGTTGCAGATGTGGGAATGTTGCTGCCATTTTGGAGCTTGATGAGAATCTAAATAAGCAATTTCGAGTCTTTGAAGCTGCCCCACAGGTTTGTTACGCAACAATTATATTCATCTCTTGTTGACTTTCTTTTCTTTTAGGAGAAATAATATTACTCTCATGTAATGGTGAAAATTTGATACATTTAATTTCACAAGTATCAATTCAAAGGGGGTTTATTATATTAAATTCTGGATTAGGTAATTAATCACATTAAACTACTTTTAGGATTCAAGAGGAGCTCCTGCTAAAAGACCTGCACCAGATTATTTTCTTTGAGCTTTATTCCGAGCGCACTACCAAACATGACCAAAATTGCCGGATGCATCACAGCAATCACATGGTGAATTTGCGATCCAAATGGGATACTGATCATTTCCTTCATGTGGCCTCATTACAGGAACCTCGAGTGTGTCACATTTTAGTGTGTATTATCTCCAATACCAGTTACAGACTTTGTTTGATATGATTCTTTTATCATTGCTAATTATAGAATTTCAGTATAGTCTAAAATTATCCACGACTATTGATGATGGGAATTTTACATACTTGTAAAAAACCGAAACTTGGGGACTTGAAGGTTAAATATGTTTTGCAAGGGGTAAATTCGGTAATAGGCTCTTCTTCTTCAACCCGAGCGGCCGAGCCCTAGCAAATCCTAAATCAATTTCAATCCTCAATTATTCATTAAAACTAAGTTTCGCGATTTCCTCCAAATCAGAAATTCGAAATCAATCCTCGCCGGCGATGGATCCGTCCGCCATCGTCCACCTCCCAGCCAAGCGGACCGCCGACGACCACGCAACTCACTCCGATCCGGCTCCCCCGAAAAAGTCTCGCAGCGTAGAGACAAAAAAGGTCGCCGAAATAATCCTCCTACTTTCCGCTATGGCGGAGATGAGAGGCGGCCGGAGCCCGACTCAGCCTGAATTGGATTTAATGGCTGAAGCTAGGGCAAAATTGGTGGAGGTATGTCAGAGTACATTGAAGCCTAAGGATATGGTGAGTAAGGAGGCTATTGAAGCTTTGATTGATGACTTGGGACTCCTCAAAAGAAGTAAGGAACAGAGTATAATAACTGCCCCTCCTAAGCTCTCGATTGCAGACAAGTTGCTCCAGACGAAGAAAAAGGTAATGTGTATGATTTGTCACTGACCTGTTATAGTTTATATAATTGATTGATTGATTCATAGTAATGTTTATATCAGCTGGTATTGGTGTGATTATATCCGGTTGATGTGTTTTAGTAATAAATGTATTGCATTGTTTATTACCTAATTGTAGATGTGCATTATGGTGATGTATGTATGATTTACTCAGATGGAAGAAGAGGCAAAACAATTAAAGGCTAAGTTAGCGAGAATGGCAGCTGCCGCTCCATCTATTGGAAATGTACATGGATCAGTTTCTGGATCATCGGTGTATCAGATGAACTCGAATAATGGAAATCCACGGCCTATAGGTGGTGCGCTCAACAATTCTGGTAGAACTTCGTCGTTTACGTTGCCTGGAGCTGTGAAACCTCACTATGGAGGACCCAGGCCTGTTTTAGGTAATTGTTAATGAGTTTGTGGTGATAGGCAAAGATAAGAGGATTGGTTTGAAATAAACTTGATGATCGTTTCAGTTTCAACTTTGATAACGAGGTAGGCTAACTGAATGTCATTCCATTAATACACTAAATAAGGCAAATAGTTGAAGTTTGATTTTCGATGTATATTTGACTTCTAAACTAGTGTAGCCTTTCATTTTGCGATGAAACTTTGTTGCAGCTGATATCTTCAGAATGGCTTGCGTGTTTATTTTCTTGTGTATATTTTCTGTATCATGAAAACATGGGATGGAATACCAAATAACCTATCTTGGGATTTAATATTTTGAGCTCCTTTCTCTGAGTTTGTTAGTTAATCTTTGATGAGCAACATTTGTAATAAATGTTTTTTAATAAGTCATAACTGCATGCCTTGTTAGTATAAAGCGAGATGAAAGTTGTCAGCATTCTGTCTTTCAATTTATTACCGGCACATTTTCAAGTATTATGGTTTTCGTTATTGATGATTCGGTTAATTACCCTCTTTGCAGTTGGCTCTTCATTAGATCACAACCAGAAGAATACTTCAACATGGTCTGTGCAGCCTCAAACATTATCATTCTCCAGATATGGAAATGATAAGGTGTCCATGACTTCCAGGAATGATGAATCTGCATCTAGGGTGATTACACAGTCAACTAGAGATCAGCCAGCTAGGACATTTGGCTCTCATATCCCCACTCACCAGTCTCTGCAGGAAACTGCTACAGGTCAAGGAGTATTACTCGTAAATAATCATAGCGAGGTCTCCAAAACTGTTCAGAAGCTGCTACAGAAACAGGTTTTGAGCGACCCACATGGACACCTCCTTCTAGAGACTACATGAACAAAGCTGTCATGTGCCAAGTATGCCATAATACTGTAAACGATGTGGAATCTGTATTTCTCTGTGATGCGTGTGAACATGCATATCACTTCAGGTGTCTTCCATCATCTAATCAAAAGGTGGTTCCCAGAGGAGAGTGGCACTGCCCAAAATGTTTACAGCAAAGCAATGGGAAGCCTTTGCCACCTAAGTATGGCCGTGTCACAAGGAATGTAACTGCGACAAAAGTACCATCTAAAGTCGCTGGCTTTCAGAATTCTTCTGATCAGAAAGCAAATATGCAGAAGGCAAGAGCTGTAAATCCGCACACTATCATCACAGGTAGTGTTGCTAGCAGCACCAGGTTTACTGAAAGGAGAGAAGTGCCAGGAACCACAAGTGCCAAGTCATATTCTGAAGCAAACTTTGTGAAGAATACAAATCAGTCTGGGGTAAATGGTGAACCGTTAGGGGGTTCAACTGATTTCAATTCTGCTCCTGACGTAAGAGCATCATCACTACAAGGTCAATCAATGATAGATACAAATCCTAGGCCTGTATTTAAACTTACTGGTACGGTACATAATGTGTCAGAACGGGAACATGCCTCGAGTGGTTTGTCAACTGGCGAGCATACAGCCAAGTTTTGTGATTTGCCCAATATGCATTGCGGCAGTTCAGCCAGAAATGACTTGATAATTCCGGATCCTGTAGCCAAGTTATCAGATCCCGGTACTATTCATGGATCGAACAGTCCACAAAGTAGTAAGATTGTGCTAAAGCATGTTTCTAGACTGACAGATTCTGACACTCATAACTTAGACCGAGACCCAGCAAAGTTAGCATCTGCCCCTCAGTTAACGAATGACCCAACAAAGATCTCATCTGCTACTCAGTTAGTGAATGTGGTTACGGCTGACTGTGATCCTGACCAAAACAATGTATCAAGTAAGAAAGTTGAAACAGACCCTGCTGCTCAGTTAACGACTTATCATGAGCTAGATGAAAATGAGTTATCAAGTCACAAAGTTGAAATGGTGACCCCTGTACCGGGCGCAAATACCTCAGGGCGGGTTGACAATATATCTCGTCCAAGTCAAGACCAGTTAGAGTGAGCCAGTGTGAAGGAAATCATAACAAAGCTCTTCCAGTGTTTATTCTATGAAATAAGATATGGTGTCTCAGAACTGATCCAGACTTTTATATTAAGAGTCCCAAACTTCTGATGGTTTCTTTGCAGGGTGTGTATTCTTTAAAGTGACCAGTGACGAGCAATCTTGCTGTTGACGGGTTATACTTTGTAAACACATGGAATATTTTGTTTCCATGGCATTTTGGTACGTTAGCCGATTTCAAGGTGACATTTTATGTATCTCTGTTGTACCAAGCATTTGCTCAACTACTTGCGCTTTGTTTCTCTAATGAGTTGTAATGTATGACTTGGAAGAATTGATCTGCTAATGCCTCCCTGGCGGGTCGATCAATGGGTCATTAGTATATGATTTAAGCACAAATAAAGAATTGCTGATGGACATTGGACAGAGTGACAGGCAGTTCAGTCAGACAAACATTGCATTCTGATTGACCTTTCAACCTTCGATAGTGTCCATAAGAAACGCAAATTATGTATCGCAAGTGTGTTTGACCACAAACTTAATAGCCAGCTAAAAGCTTTGTTAGCAGTTCCACAGACTTTGTGAGTTAACCCCAAACTTAATTATCCAAAAACACATGATGATAATACAGAAATAAATTTGTATGTGTTATTTGGACGGACCCAAAATCTGATATTTATGGATGTAAACTACTTTGGTTCTTTGGGGAAATGCAATTTAATCAACGCTGGAAGCTCAGTTAGGTCCACACGGGATCTTCCCAAGAGAATGCTCTTTAGTTTTGCATCACAGTTCACTACGTTCTTGTTGTTTGGATCCTGCAGAGAACAAAAAACCCGCAAATGGATGGACTCAGATATCAGAAATAAACAAAGTATAAATCTGACTAGATTCATAAACTCGATCTGTAGTTGCTCGTTTTGCAAAGGTGTTCCATTAATGGTAATTAATGAGGTTTGGCCAAGATATTTTCTTTTTACAATTGGAAGATTCTTGTACCAATAACCACATTCAAACTGATGCACTTGCTGGTAACATTCAACATTTACATGCGGGCTTGTAACTGTTACTTGTAAGCCATTTGCTAACACTTCAAGCATCAGAAATTCACGTTGAGGTAAACCAACTAAAGCTTACACATTTTAGAATAGGCATATTTCCCCTCAAAAATATTTACCAGTATGGAGAGCCGATATTTGACATGCATCATATAGCACAACAAAACTACAATTCACCTCAAAATTAAGAAAACTAAGAAAGATATTCACACCTGGAGATTGTTTGTCTTTATATAGGACCAGACGCGCATGAAACAGCCAAGACGAGAGATTTGCGACTGGCCTACAAATTCCCTGAGAGTAGATGGGAGATTTACAAGGTCTATCAAATTCGAAAGCTTCTTCGGGTTCTCCATGATAGTCTTCCTTGCCCTGGGAACTAACATATCTTCCAATTCACAGCAGAATATAAACTTTCTTTCTGCAAGCCATATATACCTTAGTCAGGACTTTAAGCTTCCATTAAAGCATGCACACACATATATTATATATAAACATGACAATCTTCAATATAAAAGCATGCATGATTGGAAGCTTCCATTTTCATTTTATGATCATTATAATTGGTAAGCTTCCAATACAGAATTCCAAGCAGCAGCATGCAGATATAATATGACAATGTCAAAGAGAAAAATAAAAGAATCAAGCCCCGCATTTTATCAAACAGTTGGTGGGCATGACTAGTAACACAACAAAATCAACCAAATGAAACAAAATACTGATATGCATCTATAACTACAAACTAAACTAAACCCTAAAACGAAAACAACAATCACCTGCACCGCCTTCAATAAATTTCAGAACCAGCGAATCAACCCGAAAGCCGCGCTCCTTCGTCAGACAACGATTCGTCTTGGTCAACCGAGCCTTTCAGTAAACACGTGCGTCACTTTAAGGTTTTACAACCATCAAAACGACGTCGTAATTGTCTTCATATAAAAGCTGCAAAATCCGAACATGCAGACAATTTGAATTGAGTTACTAAAAACGAGAATAAGAAACAGAGAAAAAGTCGCGACGATTCCCGCAACGGCCGTGTTCCTCCCTCGCTTCACTCATTCCATATAAATACCCACAAGCCTCAAAAGATGGAGAAGTTTCAGCAAAATGTCTAAGCCCTGGAGTAACGATCCACAGTATGCGACAGAGCTGGCAGAAGCGTTTGCTGCGCAAGAAAGAATGCAGACTGTTCTGAATTCGATACAAGCTGTGGAGATGGAGAAGAAGGAAGATGGGACTCAGAGCTTTGTTGAATTGCTGAAACCTTCACCAACTGTGGAAGATGCAATGGTGGGTATTGGTGTGGAGAATTATGGTGTGGAGGTGGGAGGAAGGACGTTGAAGGCAGTGATTGGTAAGTTGGAGATGATGTTGATGGGGATGGAGAAGAAGTCGATAACGGATGGGACGTTGGAGGCGAAGTTACAGAAGTTTGAGGAGGAGGTTGAGATGCCGGAGGAAGGTCGAGGAGGGTTGTATGGGTTGATTAGGGAGCCAGGGGCGACTGTGGATGCTTGTGTGATGTTCTTGTCAACTTACTTTGATGCAGCTGCGCCCGAGGAGAACACCACCGTGGCAATGGAGGAAAACGTTGCAGCAGAACCTGAGGGAAACACTGCAGCAGAACCTGAGGGAAACGCTGGAGGAGCAGGGCTGGAGCAGTGAATTAGCATTAAGAGAAAGATGAGCTGTGACTATGGTCACTAATATGCTCAAGTTTATTTGTCAGTAATTGAATTTGCAAGCACCAGTGTGGTGCAAACTGTTTGTTTCAAAGTATTTCGTTTTGTTTTTTGCCAATGGCCAGTAATAAATTTAAACACTCTGTTTAGACCATATGTTTTTTACTTTTGCTGGGCACAATTTACAGCTCTCTATATAAATAATCAATCAACAACCTGCAAAACAATTTGGTTTTCCAGCTGGGTCGTGTAGAAGTGAAGCTGGCGATGAGATCTGAACAGCACTCGCATATAAGCATCATGGCCTCTGTACACAGATTTCAATCAGAACTTCTCATGAGGAAAGCTATGACACATCCAAAGACAGCTCCAGCCGCAACCTGGTGCAGAATTTGAGACAGGGTGTTCTGGGGGCAGCTCACACACTATTTGATTCAGCAACTGCAAAATTGCATCATATGCAAAGCTTAGAAAATAATGTATTCACAAATGAACGTCAAACTCGATGTCACATTAGCATAATATTTTTCCTTGTCAGAGAAGGAAAAGGAACATAGCTTGTACATCGTGTTACATAAAAACTAACCTACACATATTTCGTGTCACCCTTTAATGTAACTGTGTATCCTTATCTAAACAACAAGACAACTCCAAATGACTCAGTATTTCACCTGATGTATGTGTGAATTATGTCAGTAATAGTAATAAGTAGTTGGTACATAATGATGCGGATGATACCAAGTACTTCATATTCAAAGCAGAAACGTTTCATCCAAAAAGACGTCCTAATCGGCCTAGGAGTTTACCAAAATCATATTCTAAACCTGTATGACTTAAAAGAGTATGAAAAAGTCTTACTTCAGCTTGACGTCCAGCATGAAGCCTTACACCAGTTGCATCATACATAACCTGTACATAAATTGATTGATCAAGGCAATGCAATGATAGTTGACAGAGCAGTTGCAGGGAGCTTAGTGCCAAATCTTTCACTCTACATGCACATTACCAATCTACCAAGCATGTTTATGTTTAAAGAATGCATTTTAATCCAAGTAGCCATGTCAATTTAAAAATGATTAAGACCTGATTGTTAAATACATATAACGGATGCTAAAACCACCGCGATGGCAAATGCTGACCCACCAGTCCCTTCATGTAGTGCGATAGCGGCAGAAAGAGCCGTAACAGTCACTGAATGGGATGAAGGCATTCCACCTGAGCCTATCAACCTTCTGGCATCCCATCTCTTCTACTTGTACCTGCACATCTAGGAAGATACACTGAATAATTAAAGCACAAAATGCAAATAGTATTAGAATAACCATAGAGAGCAAAACATCACATGGGACTACATGACTGCTATAGAAATACACCCAATAAAACTCATGCACTGCGAACTTAATCAGTAGCAAGAGCTACTCTAATGAAATGATCAGACACAAAAATCCAATCAGATAGAAATCAGACTAAAAAAGCTTTCCAGAAGAACTCTATTAGCAATGGCAAACAGATACATGATCAGATAAGCATCCAAATGGAGTGTACAGCAATTCAAGAATGCGAGGCGATCAAAGTAAAATGAAAATTCGCAACAATCCAATCAAATAAGAGATGACGAGATATACCAAGTTGTGAAGAGCTTGAGAAACTGAGCGAGCGCAAAGGAGAGAAAGCAGAAAGAAGCGGCAGATTT